>CAUYON010194227.1:0-17994 GCA_963573935.1 Arctocebus calabarensis | reverse complement strand
GGTGCTGAACTATGATATGAGCCTTATAGACTATAAAATAGAGATGGTTGAAACTAGTGTACAGAACTAAATTTTTTAAACTTCATTTGCTGTTAAATTCTGTGAAGTTTCAGTTATCTAAAATAAACATACACAAATATGAAATGTAATGTTTGCAATTGCAAGGTAATATGTAATGTAGTGTTTGTAAGATATTTTTGTCTAATATTAACTAGCAGTAGTTTGATTTGTACAATCAAAATTTGTTAAAATGTCTTCATTTTAACATCCACTGATATAGATAAATAATGTAAGTTCAGATTTAAAGCATGGTGGGAAAATGGTGCATGTAATACTTTTCAAGTATTGAGAGTTTGGTATGATTTGAAGAGAGTAATTTAACTTTTGAGTGCCAGGAAATGGGTTTTATCAAAGTCCATTGCCAGCAATGGGCAGGTCAGGTTATACTGGCACAGAGCATTAACCATACACCTTATTAATGGTGAGGTGAACAACTTTGAAATAAAGTTTCAGGGAAATAAAAAAAAAAAGAAGAAGATGGCTTACCAGATAGGCTGTTTGTAAGCTAAAGGGAATGTGAGAGCAAGACAGGTTTTCTTTCCTTTTATTTGAAAATACTTGAGAATGTTTGTATCTGTTGAAAATGATCCAGGAGAGAGAAAAAAATTGATGATTCAGAAGAAAACGGATAATAACAATGATAATTCATTAAGTAAAGGGGATGGTCCCCAAGACCACAAATGGAGGGAGGTTTATTTTGATGGGATCAAGTGCACTCCATCCACTGTACAGCAAAGTCAGATAGTATGCAACATTGCCTTAGGTAGATATATTTGGAGGTGGGGAATAAGGTGATTTAAATATGTCAATGGTGGATCAGACAAAACCTCCATCTTAGGATTGGGGGATGTGTAGGGAAAGGGAGAAAGAAAAACCATAGTTTTCCTTTTTCTTTTTGCAGTTTTTGGCTGGGGCCGGGTTTGAACCCGCCACCTCCGGTACATGGGGCTGGAGCCCTATTCCTTTGAGCCACAAGCGCTACCCTCCCTTTTCTTTTTTTGAGACAGAATATCACTCTGTCACCTTGGGTAGAGTGCTCTGGCATCATAGCTCACAGCAACCTCAAACTCAAGAGATCCTCTTGTCTCAGTCTCCTGAGTAACTAGGACTATAAGCACCCACTGCAAAGCTAGTTTTTCTGTTTTTAGTAGAGATGGGGGTCTTGCTTTGCTCAGGCTGGTCTCAAACACCTGAGCTCAGGAGATCCACCCACCTAGGCCTCCCAGAGTGCTAGGATTACAGGTGTGAGCCACCATACCTGGCCTACTATGGTTTTTCTCTGTTTTGTGCAGGTATGATGTAGTCAAATGGTTGAACTGAACAAAGGTTGAGATTTTGAAAAGCGAATACAGGCTCAGCGCCTGTGGCTCAACGGGCTAAGGCACTAGCCACGTACACCTGAGCTGGCGGGTTCGAATCCAGCCCGAGCCCGCCAAACGATGGCTGCAGCCAAAAAATGGCTGGGTGTCGTGGCGGGCGCCTGTAGTCCCAGCTACTTGGGAGGCAGAGGCACAAGACTTGCTTGAGCCCAGGAATTGGAGGTTGCTGTGAGTCGTGATGCCACAGCACTCTATCCAGGGTGACAGCTTGAGGCTCTGTTTCAAAAAAAAGAAAAGAAAAGCGAATACAAAAGGAGAGGTTAAAGGGAGATGAAGGTTATTTGCAAGAGTGTGATTGTGATGGTAGGGAATCTCTACTAGGTTATGAAGTCTATGAAGAGAATTATGAGAGCTGATGCATGTAGAACTCTCAGAGCAGAACCTACAATGTACATGTTAAAAAGAAATTAGCTATTTTTATTGTTAATACAAGTGAGAAAATGAGGGCTAGGGCTTGATAAAAATATAGAAAGGCCCAGAGTGTCTGTTGTTAAAAAGATAGTTTTCTAAAGTAATAGCTCTCAGCACCTCTGAGGGGATTCTCTAACCAGGGGTCCATCTGGTGATGCTGCTATTGATTCATGTATGATAGAATCAAATCCCTGAGGTACCATTTCCAAGATACTACTGAGCTCTCATTAGCCCTCCCCTAAATGTGCAGGTGAGGCTGCCAAAGGCTCTTCAAGTAAGTATATCAACGACTGGTTTTCCAAATGAGTCCTGCTCTGTGTCCCTCAGGCCTAACAGAATGGTATTATGTATTATAGTCCTAAAGGGCTTTAGGGAATCCAGTCACTACTTTCCCCCAAAGTCTTCAGGTGACCTTTTAAGTGGATCTGTCTCCAATAGCTAAAAAGGTGCATTAACTTGTGTATTGTTCAGAGATTTAAACTGAGAGCGCTATTTATTTAGGGCGTGTGTGTAAAAACTCCAACGGCCTTCCTCAACAAATGACAATTTAGGAGTCTTAATGGTTTTCTAGTTTAATCACCCATCCCTGAAGGCCTTAAACAGAGGTCTCTTTTCATTCACATTTAAATTAAATTCCTTCTAACAACACGGTGATAGATAGCAGGTGAGGTGACTTTATAGATCCCCACGTAAGGCTATGAAAACATAATCTCTCCCAGGTAAAAGCAAATCACAAGTGATTTTTATGGATTTCAATAAAGGATTGGCTAGATCAATTTCTGGATCATGTTTGAGAGATGACAAAATCAATCCTGTCAGCTGATGCTTTAATGATAACTGAAATTTAAACCTTTGTAATTTATGTGAACTTTGAGGAGACATTAAGTTTAAGTGACCACAAGGGGGTGATAAAGAACTACCTACTTGCACTAATTAGCTTCCCCAATTTCTTCTTTAATGGCACATTTCCTGGCTACCTTGTTTCAACACTTTTGGTCCATCAGGTGGATTGCTTGTAGTTCCCACTCAGCATGTCCCACCACTCATGTACTATTTTTCCTGATGCTGGTAGTTTAATCTGAGTATTGGGCTAAGGTTTCCTGCGTTTTTAACAAGTTAATGCAATGATGCACTCAGAGTGGATATTTATGACCAGGAAGGGGGGGATTCTTTTTATTACTTCAAGGGATTATGCCTCCCACCAAGCCTTCTTCGGTGCTATCTTCCTCACAGAATTTGTCATGATTGACATGGATAAACTGTAAGATTTCAAATGTTTTCAACACAAAGAAATGATGTTTGAGGTGATTGCTAATTACCTTGATTTGATCATTATATCTTGAATATGCATGTATTGAAGTATCACTAAGCAAGAGTATCTCCTCGTATTACAAACATATTGTAATAAATATGTACAATTATTGTCAATGAAAAATTAGAAAAACAAACTTTTAAACGTACTTTTTGATTCTATCTTCACTCCCCAAATGCTATTTACTGTTCCTTGCCCAGTGTACTCTTAAGTTGTGTCTGGGGTCCTGATAAGAATGGGTAAAGGACAGACGGAGACAAAACCACAGGTTAAAGTCAGCAGAGGCTGAAGGCCCTTCAAATTCTCCTAAGCTGGAACAGAAGGCAGCAGCTGAAGCCCAGCATGAGATCTGAGATCCCTTAGATGCCCTGCAGGGAATTTTGACTTTGAACTTTAGACTCTTATGGTGCCTTGAATAGATGGCACCCATCTATGTGTAATTGCCTTTTGCATGAAAGTTCGCGTAGGCTGTTCACTAGTTCAGTTGAAGTTATCATGCCATCAGTTCACAGGGGGCAGAGCTCCAGACTGACAATGCAACAGGTAAGCCACCTAACCCCACAATGACATTCTCACAAGCCAATGCTGAGCTCAAATTGGCAGGTTATCTGGCACAATAATGCATGGATTAGGAACATCCAGTAACAGTATGGCATCCTTCCTCTTATTCACACTAACTCTTCTAAATGTTTCCCAGAAGGGAAGAAATACATTCCTCTGACTTCCACACACTTGTATCATCCAGATAAAGAGACTTAAGTGACTGTGTGGCCCCATAAAAGGAGGGTTCAAGGGTGAAGGCTTAATCTAGTTTTGCTCCTCCTCAATTCGAGCTGATTCACTGGCCCTTGAACTCAGATAAGCACAACGTCCTACCACCTGGTTGTCACATGATTGTAGTCCATCAGGAAAAAAAACAAGACTCCCTTGGTTTTAGTTACAGCAGAGCCACACCTCCCTTCTTTCTCTTCCACACCAACTTCTGGCTCAGCAAGGGGAGTCCTCAGAGGCCCAGAGGAACTGGTGTGTGTGGGCGATCTAATGAGGTTCCTTTCCTGATCTGGTAAATACTCATTTCATTCCATTAGCTGGATCCCGGCTGGTGGCACACAGAAGCCTACAGTACCACGCTACATTTCTCAAGTTACTTTGGTTAAATGCCATCATTATTAGGACTAGACTACCCCTTTCATATGATCAGAGCCACTCCCTGAGTAATTAAGAGCTCCAGTTACAGGTAGAGCATGCTGTTTCCTCTGCCTCAGGAGGGCCAAGACTGAGAGGTGGAAGATGCATTGCTGCTAGTAGTACATTAATCCAGGCCATGCCTCTCCAAAAGGTCCTACTTTCCTATGACCTCTGTCAGTTTTAGAAGTCCAAGGGCAAACTTACTTACCTTTACCATCTTCCAATGTGCACCCTGAAGCATAAACCACTGAAGAAACTGCAAATCAAAATCTATGTGAAAGGCACATGGAGGAATTGTTTGGCTACTGCCATTTTCCTGCATGGGTTCCGACATAGTCTATATTCCCTCTTCAATTACACAGTGCCTTTTTTGTTTTAATTAAATCATAGCTGTGTACATTAATATAAGTACACAGTGCGTCTTAGTCATTTGTGCCTCCAAAGCAAAGACCAATTACGACCTGTTATTTGCTCTCAGGTACTTCTCTAAGCCTCCTAGTCAGCTTTCCCAACTGGAGAGGATGGATCTAAGTTTAGGGATCCATAAACTTGCTAGTTTCAGTGTAAAATTGCAGAAATCTATAGATTATTATATACTTTATTTCCATTGCTTGCTCAAAGGGAGAAGGGTAAATGATCTGTTTTTCTTAAAGGGAGGATCAGATGTGGTCCTCACAAAATCCAGAGAAAAGATTGACTCAAGGCTTTTCATCCCATTTACTCCACCCCATCTCGTGGCCTGGCACATGAAGTGATTACTGGAGAGCTTATGGGTCCTAGGATGAAAGGTGTTTTCTTCCCATCTCTGAGGCCTCCTCCACCTCACCTTAACAGTAGGTAATTCTTTTCTAGGCACTAGTACAGCTGTAAGAAAATGTTTTTAGGCAATACTTGAATATGGATGTTAATGTTAGTTTTGGCTTTATTATTTCCACAGACTTTTCAACTAGCAGTAGAACCACTGCACAATGTTATAGGTGAAAAACTACAAGCTTATTAATAAGCTTTGAACTTTTAAAATTCTACCAAACCTCTCAAATTAATGAAATGAACTTAACCAAATTTGGCACTATATTTTGGTGTACTCATCTCTTAATGATCCCAGTCTTTCTTGACAGGAGGTATGATGGAGTGACAAAGTAACAAACCTATCATTTAGTGCCTCTGAGAAGCAATCTTTGTGGAGGCTAATCTTGTTTTCCCAAAAGCAGTATCATCAAAAATAAAGGCAAGCTATCACTGGGTACAGAATGAATTGACCCAAGTGATAAGACTTTGTTTATACCATCATTATTCGAATGTAGTAAGCTAAAAAGTTTGTACTTGTAGATGCAGTTGTTTGCCTTGGCTACATGATTTTTTATGGCATGGTTTGTGCTACTAAGCCATTTACTCAATAGATAACAGAAGTCTGGAACTCAAAAGTACGAGCTGCAGAAATCTCACAATTAAGTACTAAAAATTGTATTTCTCACACCACCAATACCCTAGTCATTGTCATTTGTGGCTCTTGCTTCCTTTGTTGAAACACATATCAAAACCATAGTGTAGTGAAAAAACGTGGCTTTTCTGGCTGCCAGCTGGGGCTGAAATCCCAACTGTCATTTTCTAGGAAAATGTCACGACTAGGAAGTTAAGCAGAAGCCCAGTTATCTTCCATTAGTAAGAAAAGAGATACTACCACCTACACTTGCCACAAAAGACTTTGTGCCACTTTATGTCACAAGCCTATTATAACATCTGGCACTTAGGGACTGACTTATGTTGGCAGTCCCCTAACAAAACTGATAAAAACTTATAAAAGAACTCTATGTGCTAACACCTTAAAGTTTAAATGTCATACTCTTAAAAGTTTAACACTACATTCTAATAAATGCCACGACAACTTTTGGCTTCCAAGTAGTACTCCTATTTCTATTTTCTTAAGTCAGTAAATGAAAAACACAAACTACAGGTAAGGAAGGTTCTCCCCTAGCTCTGGTTATAACAGTAGCTGAAACTAATCAGAAAAAATATTTGCAGAATGAAAACACCAATTATGAAAGACAAAACAAATGTGTATTTTACTTACTTAGATTTGGGAGCATAACTGCTCACAAAAGGATTCACAGTTTTTTTTTATTGTTAAGCTGCAACATACATGGTTTAATACAACAAAAAACATTTAATCAAATGAAAAGTAATAAACTGAACAATAAACAAACACTCAAAACAAAATATTTTCCATTGGAAACACGTTAAGATGAATACGGGGTTTTGTTACCATCTTACTGCAATTTTCTTATGTGTTACTAGCCTACATACCCCATGTTTTCTGTGATCATGCAGATGTGAATGGAAGTTTGAATGATTAAATAAATGAGAAGTCCGTTTACTGCAGAGAATCATTTCACAAGGCAGCCAAACCGGGTTTAGAGAACAAAATTATTCAAGAAATTCTCCACGTATTTAGGTTCATTTTAGAATCCATGAACCTTAAGCTGCTCCTCCTTGACAATGCCAACCTACAAAATAAAATTTAATTTAGTAGAATCTGGTGAATATATAAATTCATTCCTAAGAAAACAATCATTAACATTATTTCAACACTTATCTGTAGCATGCACTGTTAATAACAATTCAACACATATGAATACTTTGCATGTTAATAAACACCTGTGTAAATAGACAATAGATCATTCCAATGACTAAACAGATTAGATAAAGCTATCTGCTTTATCTCAACATAAGTCCCAAGTCTTTACTTCACTCAATTACTTAATTTACTTCATTCACATGATTTTTACTAAGTAGTAAATAATTCCTATTGCTTTTAAATACAATTTTAGAAGCATCTCAAATTTATAAAACAGCATCCAATAATTTCTTACCTCCAAGAGAAACTGGCAAATATTTTTCCTTTGGTCACCTTGAAGCTGAATAACCTCTCCGTATTCCGGATGTTCAATCACAGTACCATTACAGGCAAATTTCTAAGGAAGCATATAAACCACACAACATAATTTAATCAAATACAATGAAGTTTTGTTCCACAAGAGTAAAATTAACTATTTCAGTAGGCTTGATTATATTTAAGAAAACAGATTTTGTCTCCTATAATCCAACACACTTCCAAACTAATTTATAAATGAATCAGCAGGTCACATCAAGGAAATGATCTTAATTTAACATCAAGAACTAAATATTTTACATTTTACTTTAAAGTCATGTAATTTTATTTAAGATAGGAGAGCTCCGCTGGGAGAATAACCATATAGTCTGTGCGCTAATTACAAAAACGAAAACAAGGAGAGTCCAGTCGTTTTCATCCACACTGGTATTTTCAAGTAAAGGTGTGAATCATAATCCAATTCAAAAATGTGTGTCGATAACTCTATTTTAATCCTTTCTTCCTAACTCCTTTACCTTTTTGAAAGCTTTCACAAGTTTCTTTTTGTCATAATCATCTGCAATGCCCTGAACAGTAGTCAGTGTCTTTCTGCCGTTTCGTTGCTGGATTCTTATATGAATGTAATCCTCAGTCCCTGCCGGGAGTAAGTCGTCACCCTTAGTTGCATCAGCAAAGGGGTCTACAAAGAGATACCAAAAAAACCCAAAGTTGAAAAATACTGTTTTGGGGAGTACTTTCCAGAATACAGTAGACTAGGAATCAAGATAGTCAGCAATGAAGATTCTAGAGCTTTTGCTTTTTTTTTTTTTTTTTTTTTTTTTTTTGGCAGATGGAGGTGGACTATTAATAAAACCTCCAAGGTAATCATAAAAAGACAAAAATTTGAACAAGTATGCCCGTTGTAGAAAAACGTTTATAGGTAGATGCAAGTTACCGTTGAACACGGCACTGTAACAACAGAAAAGAGATTTACAAAACCTTAATTTTATAGCCGCTGTAAAAATGTGCGTCATCTGGTTTACACTCTGATGAAGACAACCAACATCAAATATGCCCACCAGTCATTTAACCGTGTCATGTGCCTTGCAAAAAATAAAATTAAATACTTATCAGGAGGCCCAATTTTATACATCGCTACGCAAGGAGAGAAGACTGAACCACTACCCTGTGACACATCAGAGCTCCGTGTTGCATCTTTTGGTAAATGCCCCCCAAAGATGCTCCGGAGCACCTGCGAGCGCGAATGGACGCGGCCCCCAGAGCCCCGGCCCGGCGCCCGCTCGCGAGTAGCGCGGCCCCCGGAGCCGCGGAGTCGGGTCGCCGAGGTGTCAAGGGGCTGAAAGCGCGGCGGGAGCGCGGTCAAGGCCGGGGCAGCGGGCGGCGCGGGGTCCGGGGCCGTCCTCGGGGAGGGGGTCGCCAGGGGCCCAGTCGCCATTTTCCGGGCGCCGAGACAAAGCCACAGTCGGGGTGCAGGGAGGGCAGAAAGGGGACCCCGCGGACGGGGAGCGGAGGCCGGCGGAGGCGCGTGCGGGGGCAGGCGTGGGCGGCGAGCTGATCTTACCGAAAGATTGGAGGTTCTGGATAGTGGACATGCGATACTAGTGTGAGGCCGGAGAGGGGATAAAATTCCTGCGGGGCCCGCCCGGATCACCGTGTCAGGAAGCTGTAGTGGCGAGAAAACGGAAATAAATAAGGAACTGCTTCGCCCGGGGCTGGGATTCGACTGCAGCGGCGGCAGCGGAAGCCGAGAGGAGGCAGGAAGAGGCGGCGGCGACGGATGAGAGGACGCGACAGGAGAGGCGGCGCTGCAGCTTCTCCCACAAAATGGCCGGTGGAGACTATTTAGCCTCGCCCGCCGCCCCGCCCGCGTGACCCGCCAGCGCCGGGCATCCTGGAACTCGTAGTTTCCCGGAGGCGGCAGAGTCTGGAAAGCCTGAGGCCCGCGGGCTGCGGGGACCGCAGTTCCCGTCAGGGAGTGCGCCGTCCAGCGCCGGCGGAAAGCCTGGGAACGCTTCGGGCGGTCGTAACGCCGGCCGGGTTCCGTGGGTTTGGTTGGGGCTTGCTTTTCCGCGAACTGGACTCCCTCCCTGACTTTTCTTTTCTTCCCCCCCACCCCCCGGTTTTTGGCCGGGGCCGGATTTGAACCCGCCACCTCAGGCATATGGGGCCGGCGCCGCCCCTGACTTTTCTTTTGCGGTGCAGTGGTGTCGCCAAGGGCTTAGTGCTGAAGGGTAACCTCTACCAGTCACTCTTAGAGGCACGGGTAATGTAGTAAAATTGGGGTACAAGAGCAAAAGAAGCCCTCTGGCCTCAGCTTTCGCCTCGTTGGCCGTAACTGAGCATTGACTGCATCAAAATTCTAGCTCCCAGTTGCTGGAGCTGAGTTAATCCCTGAAAATATTGGAGGTGGGAGCCTCTCTTCTAGTATTGGACGGAACCCCGATGCCAACTCCAGCATGCATCTCTGGAAGGCTTGCTGAAACAGACTGATAGACTCCCAGAGTTTCTGTTACAGAAAGTCTGGTGTGTGGCTCCCAAATTTGTGATTTTAATAAGCTCTCGGGTGATACTGGTTCTGCTGGTCTTGGGCCGTGCTTGAGAACCACTATGCATCTTCATTAGGGGCCTGGCGTCTAGTGAGGGCCAGGATTGTGTGAACAGAACATACCAGAAAACCTGGCTGTCAACCGCTCTTTTATAAAGGTCCAACATAGAACGTCAACAAGATTGGCCAGATATAAGGTGAAGGTGAGCTCAGCAAATAGGTTAATTGACAAAGAGGTACCACAGTTGTAATGTCTTCTTAGTTAGGTAAACAAACACAAATCCAAGATTTTGAGATTTGGCTCACCCACACAAGTGCTGAATTGTCAAATTCGAGAGGCTTTCTTTGAAAGCAAAGAGGTAGACTAAAATTCAGAGATTCTTAACCTTTTTTGGTGCAATGGCAGTCCTGTGAATTCTGGGACCCTTTCTTAGAAGAATGCTTTAAGTCCATAGAGTAAAATGTGTGGGATTACAAAGGAGAACAATTATGCTGAAATTAAGAACAATGCATTGATGACATTGGCTTCTTTATTAATACATTAATAGAGTTAAGTTCCAGCATCATGTCTAATATTTACTATAATTTCAAAAACATGATAAAGATACTTAGAGATGTCTATAAGATCAGAAATGTAAGTGTGAAATTATCTGTGAGTTCTGTTGGTGCAAAGTGGTAGGTGCATCTGATACTTCTGGAATGTTGCCTACATTCAGACTGGAAGGAAATGCTAAATTTTGCCTAGAGATTAGTGGAAATGCAGATGTTACCCTTTTTCCCATCCAGCTTTGGAGATCTCCACTCCAGCCCTTTGGGCCAAGGATCTGTAGACCCCAGTTTAAGAATACCTGAATTTGGCTCGGCGCCTGTGGTTCAGCAGGCTAAGGCGCCAGCCGCGTACACCTAGCTGGCGGGTTGGAATCCAGCCTGGGCCCGCCAAACAACAATGACGGCTGCAACCAAAACAAAAATGGCCGGGCGTTGTGGCCGGCGCCTGCAGTCCCAGCTACTTGGGAGGCGGAGGCAGGAGACTCGCTTGAGCCCAGGAATTGGAGGTTGCTGTGAACTGTAATGCCAGGACACTCTACCCAGGGGACAGCTTGAGGCTCTGTCTCAAAAAAAAAAAAAAAAGAATACCTGAATTTAATAGTCTTTTGGGATTAACAGTAATAATAGGTACATGTACCATTTATTGAGTACTTATTTGCCTGTTGCAAGACCGATATAACATTGATCTTCATAGCTAGTTTATAAAGTATTATTCTATGTGGCAGATAAAGAATGGAGGCTTTTGTAGGTTAAATAATTTGCCTAAAAATTCTAATTCTTAACTCAAGACTTTTAACTACATTTTTGGTCTTCTAGCCCTGATTCAAATGAAAAACACCTTTCTTATCCCACACACAAAGTTCTAGAGCTGGTTCCAAAATGTCTTCATCAATATGCTTTAAAGAAATTTTTCTTAACATTCTTATTTTCTAAGTGATCTTTAACATTCTAGATAAAATGCAGAATAAACAAAATACATCTCTGTTTACTTTCTTACTATATGTACATAATTATTTTGTATACATTGTTTCTCAGAGCTAGGAAAAAAATTGCAGAAATGTCAGAGTTTTCATGGTTATTACCCCTATCAGGATCATCCTTTCTTAGACCTAGTCAGCATTTGGATCAGAAACCTTCAAGAGTTCAGAAATCTTTAATCAAAGCCAATGTCAATATAGGTTAGATACAGTTGTCTTATTCTCTTAAGACTGACTCTCTGATCTTGCACAGCCTTTGAGTTTAGACCTGCACTGTTCAGTACATGAATCGCTAGCCACATGTGGCCATTTAGCAAGCCCAGTGTTACTGGTTTAAATGGAGATGTGTTGTAAGTATATAATAAGCAACGGTTTTCTGAAGACTTAAATTCCCTTAATTTAACCTGTTTGTTTTTCTTTTTTAAAATGTGACTACTAAGAATTTAAAATTGCAGTGGCTTACCTTCTTTTTCTATTAGTGCTGGTTTAGAGAGAAAGAATTTGATGTAGATGAAAAGTCATCATAAAGAGAAGAAACTAAAATGTATAAAATCAAGTATTGTTTTTGTTGTTTTGGTTGGGGCTGGGTTTGAACACACCACCTCTGCCATATGGAGCCAGTGCCCTACTCCTTTGAACCACAGGCACTGCTGCAAAATCAAGTATTTTTATTTCTAAATGATACCAGGCTAATTAAAGGTGATTATTTCTTGCCCTATTTCAGAAAAGAGTTTAGGGCACTCGCAGAGAACAGTAGTATTAACTAAACTAATCAGAAAAGATAAACAGTAACTGAAAGAGAAAAGCCCTGCAAGCCAGAGGTTGGGATTAGACCCCCAATCTGGCTCTAATTTCCTGACAATTAACACAAAAAAGAAATCTCTTAGAAAACCCGTATATCTACAGGATAAAAACATACCAGTTGTGCAGGAGGAATAGGTCTGCCTAGCCCTGAACCACAGGAGGTGTTTTTCTTGGCCCTCATAAAGGGGACACTGTGATGTAGTAGACAACATCCCTAGCAGTTTGCCTGCAATGAAGGCAATGGTGGATTTTATGCAGCTGTTTCTTATATCTACTAGTCATGAAGACATGTTATTTGGTTAGAACCTTGGGCCCTTATCCATTGGTTGCCTACTGTGGTGGACACACAATAATGTACCACTTAGATTTTTGTTTTAGAGAGTGTAACTAATAGACATCTCTAGGTGCTGCAGTCTTGAATTCTGCATTACTTCCTGCTGAGGCCACACTTCCCACAGGGTGTTCCCAACTGATGACTGAGCACACAAAGCCTGTTCTCAAGAGATGTAGGCGTCCTCTGATGAGGGACTCTGGCTTAAGCACTTTCCATTGGCTTAGCTGTGTTAGTCCATTTTGATTATGAGAAAGGAATACCTGAGGTAGGGCAATTTATAAAGAAGAAGGGTTATTTGACTCAGAGTTCTATAGGCGTACACGAAGCATGGTGCCAGCATCTGCTTCAGGGAGCTGCCAGTTATGGTAAAAGTGAAGTGGGTACAGACCCCTTTCATCATATGGTGAGAGAGGAAGCAAGAGAGCAATGGGAGTGGTGCCACACTCTGAAACAACTTATTCTCATGTGAGCTAATAGAACCAGAACTCACTCATGGTACCAAGGCATTCATGAGGGATACACTCACATGACCAACACCTCCCACTAGGACCTATGTCCTCATTTGAAATTGAGGATCAAATTTCAACATGAGATTCAGAGAGGACAAACATCCAAACTATGAGGGGACTTACTTAGATTTATGCTGAAGTCTAGTTTTTCCTTATTCCTCTCTCCTTCACAGGGTCACGTTTATCTGGCTCCATCAATCCTGACTTGATGTCTGCCTCTCAGAGAAACCAAATGTATCAATGATGCATATAATTCCAGCCAAGTTTGTGAAGAACAATAGGTAGAAGGAAAGTTCCAGTTTAAATATTAACACAAGTCTTTCCCTCCAAACTCAGAAATCTAGTGAACTGCTTTGGATTTCTTGAAGCCAAGAAAACTTTTTCATAGCTCACATGAGGACTTAAAGTCTGCTATCTATATAAAAACAGGCTAGGCAGTTGTTTTTCTGGATGTTTACTTTAAAATAAGCCCTTTATATTTTGCATATTTAAAGGGAAGAAAATGTGAACACATTGAAGGGCAAAAGGAATATTTGCTTAGTTACTTAAAGCGGGTATCCTAATCTCCCTAGGGACAGCTCCAGCCCACCTTTAATTGGGAAGACCCCAGGGTCTTTTTCCTGCATTAGTGAAATGGGAAATTACTATTCCTACACAATCAGTGAGACTAGTACTTTCGTGACACCAAATACAAAGAGAAAATCCAAAGAATGAATGTTTTGTGCATACCTTGAGAATCATGACTAGTATTTCTCACTTCTCAACTTTCAGTGAGAGTTAAATAGCCGAGTGTTTAATGCTGCATGTCCTGGCTGGAACCATATTGCCCAGTGGTGCAAATAAACATAACTCAGTTGCTATTGTCTAAAATAACAATGATTATTGAGTCAGTGTTTCTGTAGAATGGATCAGAAGACCTACAGAAGAGAAAGTCATACCCTAGACTTGTTTCCTAATCTGGTTTTGTACTCAACCATTTTACTGGGAGAAGAGTAAGGAGAGGTGGGTAAATGGGCTATGTGTATGTGGGCTCTTAATTAAAAAATTGATAATGACAATGACCAATGGGTTGACAAACACATTATATGTGGAGTATACACAGAACATAATGTTAATGAAAAGCAAAAATTATGCAAGTGTTAAGGAGTATTTTTTATTATTTTCTGGGATTTTTTGCATGTAAAAGGAGAGTTAAAACAAGCCCCATGGAATCACGAAGCAAATATAAAAATAAGAAAATTTCAGAGATCTTGTAGGTTGAAGACTTAATGGAGTTGCTGGGTGTGATACCTGTAATTATAGCACTCTGGAAGGCTAAAGTAGGGTGGAGTCCTTGAGTTCAAATTGCTTGAGTTCAGGAGTTCCAGACCAGCCTGAGCAAGAGCAAGACCCCATCTTTACTAGAAATAGAAAAAAATAGACAGGTATTGTGGTGGGTACCTGTAGTCCCAGCTACTTGGGAGGCTGAGTCAGGAGCATTGCTTCACCCCAAGAGTTTGAGACTGCTGTGAGGTATGGTGCCGTGACAATGGAGTGAGACTCTATCTCAAAAAAAAAAAAAAAAAAAAGACTTAATGGAATTAACACATGAACTGTGAAGAAATTTCTCTGAGGTAGTTAACTCTCCAGGGGTGATCTTAATTAGAAGGGAATGTAGATAGTTGGCCATGCCACTCAACTTCTGGTCCCAAGGAAGGAGCAGGGATGCACTCAAGTTTCTTCCCTTCATCATACCTTTTTGATGTCAGGAGTGATGAAGGGTCTGAGATTAATCTTACTGAGTTTCATAGACGCTGATAGAAGACACTCCTGAGTTAGAGATAACACTTTATCTCTAATAGCAAAAGCAGTAGCCAGAGCTTAGTGTTCTTGCTGGTTCAAGCCCCCAAGTCCAAGTCCCATGGGAGCAATACAGGTGGGCCTCAATACATGCAAATACAGATGGTGCCAAGAAAGTGTTTATATATTTTAAGCGATGTTATCTATGTATTTCTCAACACAGACCCCCATGTCTAGGCACAAACCTTTTCCAGGCTGCATTTGAGCAAGATCATGAACAAAAGAGCCTGATGGATTCTGGGCGGTTCATCCTTGAGCAGGGAGAACACAGACCACATTCCTTACTTGGATGCAAAAACTGCAAAGATTTGTTCCTGTCCTAATTTTAGTATTATTTTCTGCTGGCAGACTTCTGGCCAATTGTAGCATATTTCCCCCAAATTCCCTGTTGCAGGATAGGATTTATATCCCCTATACTGAAGACTTGGGGGGGTTCTTACTTGGAGTCTCCCCTTCTGCTGTCAGAGGTTCTTTTCCTCCTTTCTGCTTATCAATCTTTCCCTGTCAATAAACCCTGTCCTGTCACTAATCTGCGTAGTCTGAGGTTTCATTCTTCTAATTCTGAGATCAAAAGAACTGGACAACCAACCCAGGGAAATTCTAGCAACAGTACCATTACTGGTCAAGTGAACCAAGAGTGTACTGAAATAAAATCTTAAGGCTCCCCCTAAGTGGCTGACTGACTGGACCCCCTCTTGTCCAAGAAGATCCCTAAAACTGAGTTGCTAGCCCTGAGAAAGGATATACGAGGTGCCTCATCATGCCCTCTCCCCTTCTTAGAGATGTCTTTTGTGACTCACTAACAGGCCAATGGCTATGAAAGACCTACCTACAATTCCTCAATATACATAACAAACCTCTTAAGTCTGTCCGTACTTTGTCTCTAATTAACAGACCATTTACCTTAAGCCTTCCTTTTCACTGACTCCAGGGCTAACTCAGGCAATTGTCAGCTAAAAAAAACTTTAAACCCTCCTATCACCTGTAAGCCCTCTCCCACTTCCGAACGTTCCCACCATTTGGGGGCCAAACTAATGTATGTTTTCCATGTATTGATTTATGACATCACCTATAATTCCTGTCTCCCTAAAATGTATAAAATCAAACTGTAACCCTACTGTTACCAGCTGCTGTTAACCTAAACAGCCATTTCATACAAGGCATTGCAGGTCGGGCCCTAACAAGGCCGGAGGAGCCGAAGTGCTGACAGCTGGAGATTGTTTATTCCCTTCCAAGGCCTACCATCATGGATGTGTTAGGGAACTGGACTCAGGGTATCAGTCAAGGACCCAGGGTACTCTGTGTACCCAGTGAAGTGTTGAGTAACTATAAATTTTGTGTAAAATAAAAATGCTTTGAACATATAACCACTTTAAGATAGGAAGATATTGAGTAACTTTGTAAGCTATGCTGGGGAATTTGTTTGGCATATACTATTGAAAGCATGCTTAGTGAGAATGAGATGGAGTCATTCAGGCTAGCACTGGGACAGCACAGCTGGTCTGGTCAGTTTAGGTCCTATGTGACCTTCATGTCATGTCTCATTCTTGCTGTTTTCTCAATTCACCTTTAACTTAAAAGTGTATATCTTGAGTAGTTTAGGGCAATTACTTTTTAATTAGAATATTGTTTGGGGTCATGGGTGATGCTGATTATTGTTATTTAAGATAAAAACTAACATGATTTTTACTTTGAACTTTTATGTATAAAATTATGATTTTAGAAATGGAAGAACAGAACAGTCTTGGAGAGGCTACTCTGACTGTTCTCCAGAATCCCGGCATTCTGACAAAGTTTAGTAGATCCATCCCCGTCTTTGCATATTGACTGACAGTGACAGGCACGAGACCCTCTTTGTCCAGTAACACTATGATGGGTAATAACATTGCTGATGTTTACTTTTACTGTGAGAATAAAAAGTAACAAAGGGAAAAAGGGGGCAAAACAGTTCTTTGAACAAATAGCTACCCTTGCTTTTCTCTGGAACTGCTGGCTTTTCTGCAAATAAAAGTGAAAATGTTGATTTCTCATGTGCTTCTCTGTTGATTGCCTTGGGTGACAAGTTGACTCCTCTGTCTGGCAACATTATCACCATGAGTCCACTTGCTTCTTGGGTGTGGCTCTGGGTCATGGTCCTCAAATTTGACTCTGAATAACCCCCTTAAATTATTTTACTGAGTATGGCTTCTTTTCTGTCAACACTAGACATGCTACATACATCCATTTTACCTGCAATTCATACAATTTGGGGAAGTGATCAAATTATTTCCAACAAGATCTCTTTAAGTGTGTATACTTATTTTTGGCACACCCCCTCTTCCCCCTGGTATTTAAACCCTAGCAAATGCTCAAAGGAAGCTGACTTAGTTGGGAAAGTCCCTATATTGCTATTCTTTCTTATTCCTTCCTGCTTCTTGGAATGTAGACATGGTTCTAGAAGTCCAAAAGCCATCTTGGACCATGAGATGACCTTGCCGTAAGGATGTGCTGCAGTTGGGGGTGCAGAATGTTAGAGGGAGCTGAGTGTTCTGGACTGCCTGCCTGTGGACTTGTTAGATGTGAGAGAAGAAACTCCATGTATTTAAGCCTCTGCTTTGTTGGGATTTCAGATAAAAGAAATTGAACCTAGGTGGCGCCCATAGCTCAGTAGGTAGGGCACCAGCCACATACACCAAGGCTGGCGGGGTTGAACCCAGCCTGGACCAGCTAAAACAACAATGACAACTACAACAAAAAAATGGCTGGGCTCGGCGCCTGTGGCTCAGCAGGCTAAGGTGCCAGCCATGTACACCTGAGCTGGCGGGTTCGAATCCAGTCCGGGCCCGCCAAACAACAATGACGGCTGCAACCAAAAAATGGCCGGGCGTTGTGGCGGGCACCTGTGGTCTCAGCTACTTGGGAGGCGGAGGCAAGAGACTCGCTTGAGCCCAGGAATTGAAGGTTGCTGTGAGCTGTGAGGCCACAGCACTCTATCCAGGGTGACAGCTTGAGGCTCTGTCTCAAAAAAAAAAAAAAATGGCTGGGTGTTGTGGCGGGCACCTATAGTCCCAGCTACTTGGGAGGTTGAGGCAAGAAGATCCCTTGAGCCCCAGAGTTTGAGGTTGCTGTGAGCTGTAATGCCACGGAACAGCCTCTACCCAGGGTGACAACTTGAGACTCTGTCTCAAAAAAAATAAATAAATAAAAAATAAATAAAA
>CAUYON010194226.1:0-15657 GCA_963573935.1 Arctocebus calabarensis | reverse complement strand
AAATGATTTTTTTTTTTTTTGAGACAGAGCCTCAAGCTCTCACCCTGGATAGAGTGCTGTGGCTTCACAGCTCACAGCAACCTCCAATTCCTGGGCTCAAGCGAGTCTCTTGCCTCTGCCTCCCAAGTAGCTGGGACTACAGGCGCCCGCCACAACACCCGACCAGGTAAAATGATTTTTGTTCTTCTGAGTAGATACCTAGTAATGGGACTGCAGTATCAAACGGAAGGTCAAATTTTAGTTCCTTGAGGATTGCCCATACTTGTTTCAATAAAGGCTGTATTAGTTTGCATTCCCACCAGCACTGTAGAACGGTTTCCTACTCTCCACATCCACGCCAGCATCTGCAGCTTTGAGGCTTTGTGATGTGGGCTAATCTTACTGGAAGTAGGTGATATGTCAAAGTGGTTTTGATTTGTATTTCTCTGACGAGCAAAGACTATGCAAAGTCATGGAAGTAACCCAAATGTCCATCAACCATGAATGGATTAACAAGTTGTGGTATACGTATACCATGGAATACTATTCAGCCATAAAAAGATGGAGACTTTACATCTTTTATGTTTACCTGGATGGGGTTGGAACACATTCTTCTTAGTAAAGTATCTCAAAAATGGGGCAAAAAGTACCTATGGTACGCAATACTATTATGAAACCAATATATAAATTCTTACACACTCATACGAATTATAAAACACAAATATAATCCAGCAAGGGGAAGGGGAGAAGGGGAAGAAGGGAAGGGGAGGGTGATTGGTGGGATCTCACCTAATATGCACAATGCAAGGGCATATTTCAAAATTACTACGAGTAAATTTTAAATGTCTTACCACAAAAAATAAGTAAGTGAGGTGATGGTGATGTTGATCAGTTTGATGGAAGCATTCCACATTGTATATCAAATCATCACATAGTACCCCATAAATACATACAGTTATGATTTTAATTAAAAAATTAAATTAAAAAAAAGAGGTACTGGGTCCTCCATGAGGTAAAAAAGGCCTCTTGCTGGTTCAATGAAGCAAGCAGCCATGATGAAGAAACTTACATAGGAAGAAGCCAGAAACTGCAGGTGGATGTGAGGATTTTCAGCTGATAGTCAGCAAAAAAGCCAGGGCCCTCAGTCATACAGTCTCAAACGAATTAAAACAGAAACGGAGGCTCGGTGCCTATAGCTCAGAGGATAGGGCACCGGCCCCATATACTGAGGGTGGTGGGTTCGAACCCGGCCCCGGCCAAACTGCAACAACAACAACAACAACAAATAGCCAGGCGTTGTGGTGGGCACCTGTAGTCCCAGCTACTTGGGAGGCTGAGGGAAGACAATCGCTTAATCCCAAGAGTTTGAGCTTGCTGTGAGCTGTGATAACACAGCACTCTATGGAGGGCAATGTAGTGAGACTCTGTCTCAAAAAATAAAAATGAAAAAACAGAAATAGATTTTGTGTTTACTTTCATATGTTCCATTCCCCAGTGGTCTTTATTTTTGTGCAAATCCAAGTTTTTGTCTGGAAATAGAAGACCAGGCCTGTGCCTTTCATGCAATAATGGGTCTGCTTGCATTGTCTTTTTCTTGCTTATAAGTCATATTTTTCTCCCTCTTTCCATGTTTAATGTATACGAGAACTGTGTAATTGTTTCTATTTCCTCTCTTAGTCTGATAGAGGTGCTGATCACTTCAATGCTTGGGACTGATCAAAAATTTAATAAAACTTAACTGAATTCTGGTTGCCCCTCTACTTAGGCATGGCCTGATTGTGATTTAGTTGACAGCTAAGTAGGGATAGCAATGTCTTTTGAACCTGCCCACAGGTAATATGAAACTGGTAATATGTTTAAAAACAAAGTCTCTAAGTGCATCTAGAATACACATGATAATTTACTCTGCAACTTGCACCTGTAAGACTATGATTTTGTAGCTTTTCTGATTTGAGGATAATCCCACAGCTATGATCATGTAAAATCATGTTAGAAATGACAACCTTACCAGCTCAAGGTACCTGATTCAAAATTCAGGGATATAAAATCAATTTGAAGTTTAAAGGAAAATTCTGAAAATATGATTAAGAAATTAAATTGCAATCCTTTCATCAAGATAACTGAAGAAGGAATGGGACCCAAATTCCGAATAGAGACACTACCAAATCCCCGAATAACATCCGAAAAGCAGTCTAATAGCAAAGAGGAATTCTGTCCGCATCTACCTTCCTAGATTGGGGTAGCAGTATGTCAACACAAATAAATCCTTGGATTCAAAATCAATTAGCAGCCATTGGCCTATTACTGGGGGCTCTTTTATGGCCATAGTAACTGTTATTTAAACAAACTAACATAGGATAGCTCATATTTAGACAGATATTTAGTTGTTTATGAATGAGTAAGATTTTCTTTACCTGAGGGGAAAAGGGTATTTTAGGTAGGAGGGACAGCCTGGACCAACGCTTAGAGGTGGCAACACGCACGACAAGCTGCAGACTCCTGAGTTGTGTAGTTTGGATGAGGCAGAAGGGTGGAAAGAGAGGCCTGGGTTCTGGAACGCATCCCTCCTGCAGTCTGTCCAAAGATCCTGGCAAAGGGGCAGACTAGACGGGTATTAATATTTTATCCCTTATATAATTCAGTTGTAAAATCCAATTCATTCTTTTGCTCATTATGTAAAGCAATAGTAAAAGTCCTAGCCAATAATTCTGAAAAGCTTTTATTTTGGAGTAGACTAAAATTGATCTGCTTCATTTAATTATTATGCCTTTTAGGATTAATCAACCTTCCCTCAGACTCAATTAGCTGAAAACTAGGGAGACTTTCTCCCACCTTCTTCTTCTTCTTCTTTTTTTTTTTTTTCCTGAGACAGAATCTCACTCTGTTGCCTGAGTAGAGTGCTGTGGCACATAGCTCACAGCAACCTCAAACTCCTGGGCTCAAGCAATCCTCTTGCCTCAGTCTCCTGAGTAGCTGGGACTACAGGCACCCACTACAATGCCCAGCTAGTTTTAGAAATGGGGTGTCGCTCTTGCTCAGGCTGGTCTCAAACTCCTGAGCTCAGATGATCCACATGCTTCAGCCTCCCTGATTATTAGGATTACAGGCATGAGCCTCCATGCCTGGCCTACACCGTCCATATAGAATGTCTATAGCATTGCTTTGACTTCTTACTTGCCTCTCGGCATAGAGAATCACACAATTTAGAGTTGGAAAGAACTTTAAAGGTCATCTAATCAACGTAGAGAGTTCTATGATGTCTCTTTTGATACTTATCTAGCCTCTGACTGAACACTCCCAGTGAAGGGGAACTGTCTGCTGCTCAAGGCTGTTCCATGGTTGGAGAGCTAGATATTTTTTTGGAGCAGGCAGAGAACAAGTCTGAGTGGAAGACTAAGAAGAAGCCAGCAGAGATGTCCACGTAAAAATGAAGAGAGAGTGGTCTCCTGGAAGCAAAGGCAAAAGATACTTTCAAGATTAAAGGTTAATCTGACTAAGCATTGCTGTCAGGGCCAATAAAATGAGAATTCTCATGTGCCCATTGGATTTGGTCTTAAGAACAGTTTCAGGAGGAAGGCTAGAAATTGTACCCAGAATTGTAATGGACTGCACCATCGATGGGAAGTGAGGGGGAAGGAGGGAGTGACCAAGAACTAGTTTGCAGGAAGTCCTGTGGGTGGCCAGACACAGTGGTTCAGGCCTATAATCTTAGCACTCTGGGAAGCCGAAGAGGGTGGATCGCTTGAGCTGAGGTGTTTGAGACCAGCCTGAGCAAGAGTGAAAGCCCTTCTCTACTAAAAGATAGCAAAACTAGCCGGGTGTAGTGCCACATGTCCTGGGTACTCAGAGGGCTGAGGCAAGAGGATCACTTGAGACTGAGAGCTTGTGGTTGCTGTGAACTATGCTGCCACGGCACTCTACCCAGGGCAACACAGTGAGACTCTGTCTCAAAAAAATAATAATAATAAAAAAAATAGAAAGAAATTTTGCTGGGAAGGGAAGGAGATATAAGAGTAGTTAGAACAAGATACAGAGTCACGAATGATTTCTTTTTCTTTTGTGTGGGTTTGTGAACATGTGTAAATGCTGAGAAGACAGAGCCAGGCACGAGCAAGAGACCGTAATTATGGATGGAGGCCGGGAGAATGGGCCAAAGCCTTAGTGGGAGGATCAGCATGACAGGGGAGTTTGTCTCGGAGCCAGTGACTCCAGGGCACTGCTGTGGGATTGAGAAAGGCGCAGTGGGAGGAATCCGGGTGTGGCTGTTTGGGGGACAGGACAGGGCGGAGTATGAACAATGATGCTGGCTGGAAACTGCTGAAGACATGGAGCCGGCCTTACCATTTCTTAGTTGTCTGACCTTTGGTAAGTCACTTCCTCTTTGGGGGCCTCAGGTTGCTCCTTACCAAAATGTTGCAACTCCAAGTATGAGGACATATGCTAATGACATCATGAGCTATAGCGCACAGCACCAGTGTGGAGTGTAGTTCAAATTTCCTTCTTTCTCAAAGCAAGTGAAACAAGGCTGTAAGTAAGAACACCGGGCACGTTGGCTAGTAATGGTACAAACCATACACCATCTACAGAGCCTCCCTCCTATAAATTGTGCTACCCATATTTTCACAATGCAGGTGCACATGGGGGCCAAGGTTAGACAAATAAGACTAGCTGGTAGAAGGCTTTGAAAGTCAGGTTGAGGAAAAGTAGACATTAAGTAGACACTCCAGGTTAAGAGAAGTAGACATTTCTATATTAGTAGAAAAAGTGACATTAAAAATGCAGTGTTTTCAGAAGGTTATTTTAAAATAGGTATACGAGCTGAAAGAAAGAAGAAATGGAGGCAGGATGAGTAATGGGAAGGTGATTGTGATGATCCATTTATATAAGATGAAGAGCTGGGGAATAGAAAGGAAGAAACACATCAGAAGGACTTTGAAGGAGGCATCTGATGTATGAGTTGTCGTGTAGAGAGATGGAGAATGGGAGACGTGGTGACTAAGCTTTTAACTTAGGAGCCTGGGGGAATATGACTGAGAGAAACAGAACAGTAAGGAAAGAACTTGGCTGTGAGGAGTCTGTGTGTGCTGGGGTAGAGGATAGGCAGATATGGGCAGATACGGGCAGTAAATAGCAAGTTATAGTGGGCTAACCCTGTTCCACAAGCCACACCAGGCCACATTTTGTACTGTTTAGTGAAATGGTCAGTCGCTTGTCCAGAATAGGCTCAGAAATAAACAAAATTGATTATCCTCACCGATCCTAGAGGTAGATGGCATAGCACACCAGGCAGGACTGCATGGGGAAGCACCAGAGGCAGAAACAGGAGTGGGGTGAACTTAGGTCATGACCTTTGCTCGGATTTCCACGGCAAAGGCAAGTCAGGACAAGTGAATAGTTTAAGAATGGCTAGTTTGAACAATTCTAATAGGGTTGAAACTATAAGGGTGGTCTCTAGTTGCCTGGTACCTGGCCCAGGAGGATCAAGGCAGAGGAATATTGCCTCCTCGGGGCGGGTGGCAGGGGTTGCGGCCAGGTAGAAGCCCTTTGGAGTAACACAGGCTGAACCTTTGACGTCTCTAAGAATTGGCTGTTGTGGGATGTGTTCAAAGACACAGAGTCCCGAGGAGAAGTTGCTCGTGCAACTATAACGATATGACTATATAAATCATGCTACCCATTAGCAGAAGACCTCTGGGGCGGAGGGGAGTGCAGTGGATGGAATCCATTGCCCTGTCTGGAGCACAAGGCTCCGGTATTTATTTTTCACTTTCTGTATATAATTTTTTGGTTTCATCTTTCTGGCTGGAGAGAGACTGCCTCTACCTGGGGGAATACGACTAAGAGAAACAGAAAACTAAGGTAATAACTTAGCTGTGGGGAGTCTGTCTGTGGTGGGGGAGAGGATAGGAAGATATGGGCAGATGCAGGCAGTCTCTCCAGCCAGAAAGACGAAACCAAAAAATTAACAATTAAATGCTCATATGAACAATAAAATGCAAATATACTCTGGTACAGGGGCAGAGGGAGGGAGGGGGACCATTGGCAGAAAGAGGGAGGGCATGAGGTGGGATCTCACCTAATGTGCACATTGCAAGGGTGGATAACCTCTTTTATAATTGGAACTTCACCCTGGAAATGGGAATAATGCAGTCTAAAAATTTTTACTCTCATATTAATTTGAAATGAAAAGGTGTCAAATCACCATTAAATACAGAAAGTGAAACCCAAATACCCCTACCTAATCAGAGCCTTGTGCTCCAGACAGGGCAATGAATTCCATCCACTCCACCCTCCCAGAGGTCTTCTGCTAACGCGTATCATGATTTATATAGTCATTTTCCTCTTGATAGACCTCTGCATGATTTTCACTTTTCACTATTATGAATGATACAACAGCTTTCACCACAAATCTGATACGGATTGACTCACATAGTCTTGGGGTCCATGCCTTTTCCAAGCTGTCTTCCACACCCTGTTGTATTGTGTGAATACTAGGGTAGTTTACCTGATTTTGCTACTTGGAGTCTCTGATGTGCTTATGCAGATGGGCATGATGGCACAAGCAACATTTCCTCAGCATTCTGAGTCTTGGAACCCACTCCCACAGTCGCTACCTGGACCAGAATTATGGAACTCAGCTGATGTGTTTTGAAAGCTGCAGTGCTCAGAGACCTTACCTTTTGATTTAACTACATGTAACATCTTTTCTTTTCTTTTTTTTTTTTTTGAGAATCAATCCATTTTAGTTTAAATAAGTTGACTCCTGTGTTTTCAGTCTACTCATTCTCCCAAGAAAGAAAGAAAAAATGAAAACCTGCTCCTCCTATGCTTTCTTGCCCCTGATTCTTCCTTCTCCTCTTCTTCCCCTCTTTCCTACAGCCTTCCACTGCAGGAGAGCACTGTTAGCAGACCTGAGTTCCCTTTCACTTTCTGAGGCATGGAATGTTAGAGTTGGGTGGGCTTAGAGAGACTAGCTCTACAATGCCACTTTACAAATGAGAACACTGAGTTGAAAGAGGTGAACTGACTTACCTAAATACCAAGTCCCTCATATGATGAACCGAAATTAATTTTTAGGCCCTTTCCTCATGCTCAAATACCCCATGGTCTCCTAACGCCATGCTCATTTGGACTGATAGAACTGTCTTCTAACCCTATTCTCCCATTTTGCAGATGAGGTAACTGTGTCTCAGAGAGTGAAGCAGCATGGCTAGCCGGCTTGAAAGAGGCAGCAAGAAGCCAGAGCCAAGTGCCCAATTCAGCAAGGACATGGGCTTCCCAAGGAGGGAAGAGATTAGGCTGATACCACAGAGTGCAAGACAGCAGGCATCCAGGATGGGTTGAAAAAGCATCACCTCACGAATGATAAATGGCATTACCAAACCCACTGCAGTTCACTCTTGCCCCAATTTTGACTTTGACCTGTGTGTTGGTAAGAAGACAAAACAGCATGTTCAAGGCACACAAAGCCAATGTGAAAACTCCCTATGTAGTCCTTTGTGCAGATGCTTTCCTCAGGTTTTCTTTGAGATTCTAAAGGGAATATACTTCTTTTTAAAAATTAGACACTAACCTGTCCACCTGAATTGCCCTTCAAGGAAAGATCTAAACGGAATGTTTGTCAGAAAGCATCCTTACTCAGCCACCAAACATTTGATGGTAGACATAGCCTAGAGAAATAAAGACAACTGGGGTAACTGGAAAGGAGCACTTGACTCTTGAGTCAAGACAACTCAAGAATGTAGGTCCTGGCTTTGCCATTCACTAACCAGAATCTGGGTCACTTAATTTCTAATCAGCTTTTGTTTCCTTATCTAAAAATGAGGCTCATAAATCTCTCCCACCTAACTCACAGGGTTATGAAGAGAATCAAAGTGAGACAGTGGGTGTGAAAGTGCGTTGAAAACTCTAAAGCACTGGGTGCCTGGATGGATCACCCGGGAGTCTGGGCAAGAAAGTGCTTGACCAGCTCTCATTTCACTGCCAGGACAGGTTAGTGTGGCATGAACTCCTAGAGAGCAGCAGAGTATCTCTTGTTTATTTTTTATCCCCTAAGGACCTAGAATAGTGTCTGGTATACAGTGCGTGCTTATTATATCTCTATTAAGTGAGCTAATTGGCCAGATATTGATGATCATTTGTCTAAAAGTTTGATTCCATGATGGTGCCATCAAGTGTAGGCAAGGATATTCATTCCTGTTGACTTAAACAAGCTGTAGCAAAACATAAGCTAATAGATTTTTAGCAACGAGTTCGAAGAGATAATTTGTCTAATTTTGTCATTAAGATTTAGCTTCACATGCCACATGTGTGCTCACGCATTCACACTCACAGCCTTGCCTGCTGATTCCCATTGCCACCAGCTGATTGACAAATTTCCCAGTTTTCATTTCACTTGCAAATTAGCCATATTGTTAAGGTAGAAGGAGGGCTTCTTTCAAATAACTTCTGGAAAACTTGCTGAAAGAATACAAATATCAGAGATTTTGTTAAAACTCAATTTAGGTAAAGTTGGATGAGATCAGAGCTAGAAGGAACCTGTGAGATGATCTAGTCTAAAACCATCATTTCCCACCTGTGAAAAACTGAGGCCTGGAGTGGGGTAGGGTGCTTGCTAAGGGTCACATCTGTGAATCATAATGGTTCAAGAGCAGACAGAATGGGAAGAAGAGCATGTTTTACTTGAGAGAGACTCTGGAGTAAGACAGAGTTACTTTTATGTTCTCATTTTGCAACTGTGTGAATTTGGCAAGGGATTTATTTCACTAAGACTGTTTTTTTTTTAAAAAAAACCTTTAAATTCGGTATGTGAAGTGACATGCATAATAATTTCTACTTCATGGGTATGATGGCGAATTTTATGTGTCAAATTGACTCAGCCAAGCAGTGGGGCAGGAGTGCCCAGACATTTGATTAGACATTATTTCTGAGTGTGTCTGTCAGGGGGTTCAAGGACCAGGAGAACATATGAATGGCTCAATAGACTGAGCAAAGCAGATGGCCCATCCTGAGGTGGGTGGGCCTCGTCCTACCAATGGTTGGCTTGAATAGAACAAAACACTGAGTAAGAGGCTGCGCTTGTGGCTTAAGGAGTAGGGCGCTGGCCCCATATACCAGAGGTGGCGGGTTCAAACCCGGCCCCAGCCAAAAACTGTAAAAACAAACAAACAAACAAAAACCACTGAATGAGAAGGAATTCTTCCTGCCTGATTACTTGAGCTAAAACTTCAGTCTTTCCTGGCCTTTAGCCTCCGACTGAAACATTGGCTGTTCTTGGATGTGAAGCCTGCTGGCTTTTTGACTGGAAGTACACATGGGCTCTCCTGGATCTCCAGCTTGCTGACTATAGATCTTGGGACTTCACAGCTGGGAGTCATGTGAGCCGATTCCTCTTCTCTTGCCTTCCCTTTCCTTCCCTTCCCTTCTCTTCTCTTCTCCTCTCTTCTCTCTCTCCTTCTTTTCCCTCTGTTCTGTTTCTCTGGAGAAGCCTGACTAATGCAACAGGGCATTGGGAAGACAAAATGGCGTACCACAGCCTCACAAAGTAGGTGCTCAGTGAATGAGAATTCCTTCTCCATTTCCCTTTACATCTTCACTAATTACCCTGGTGGGTTAGTACGTAATAGACATTTCATAATTTCATAATATTTGGTGATTGGAATTGCTTGTCACCTAGGTCCCATGTAGTGCTCTAGATTCAGTTGTCCTTTCAGGAAGCAGTCCCATTTTTGAAGCAGGAATTTGTAGATAGAGACTTTTCATGGCTTTCCCCCATCTGAGTACCTGTTCTAATGGGCAACTCAACTGAAAGAACCCTGTTCCTTGGCACACTCATCTGCCACCAGCCCATTGCAGAGTGAAGGAAGCCAGAAGAAGGTGAGAGTGACATCAAAGCTTCCAGAAGAACAATTTTGCCTCTCCACAAGCCCACAGTCTCAACAAGGGTAATTTCTTTCATGCTGGTACTTTCCCATTCATCTAGTAATGGCGAAAAGCCTGCTTGTCTTCAAGCCATGCCCAAATGCCACCTCCCATGAGCCCCCACCGCACTTCATTTACCTCCATTTTACAAATAAGGAATTGGAGTCTCAGAAAGTTTAACTGAGTTGCCCAAAGTCACAGGCCTAGTATGCAGCCCAGATGCGGAGCAAGAGAATGACCACCGCTCATTAAGCATTCACCCTGTACCTAACTACGTTTATCATCTCACTCACTGCACAGATGTGGGAAATTAGGCTTAGAGAGTCATCCCGGACATTCTACCAGTCAGTGACAAACGGGGATTCACAGTAAGTTACTAAAAATTGGCTGAATAAAGGATTGTCTCTGGAACAGGGTTTCTTGACCTTGGCACTACTGAGGTCGTGCACCAGGCACTTATTTTGCATGGTGGAAGGCTGCCCCATGAATCACAGGGGGTTAGTTGCATCCCTAGCCTCTCCTCACTTCAATGCCAGTAGCACACCTCCCATGTTGTGCCAATCAAACATGTCTCCAGCCATTGCCAGATGTCCCTGTGGGTACAAAATTGCTTCCCACTCCCACTTGAAAAACTTTGCTCTGGAACTATACTCATCAGTCTTTATGTGGAACTCCTGTTGCATTTCAAACTTTGATCAATGCCTTTGGAAGAAAAGAGATTATCTTTCCTTACCTGGGGAATGCTCTCAGGGGTGTTCTCATACTAATGTATGACTTACAGTTTCCTATTTTGTAATTATTTTTTCTGGCTTGGATTTTTGAAACTTACACTCAACTGACATAGAACTACAAAGGATGTAAAATAAAGTGTTATATTTACTTAAATCTATGAACAATTGGGTAGGCATCTATTGGGATGAACTAGAAAAAGTCCAGTTAATTAGCAAAAAGCACATATAATTAAGCAAAGAAAGTAAATTGAAGGTGGAATTCCAGATATTTTCATCTTGACTTCCATTTATGTTTGCTCCTGATGCAAACTCAAGATAAGCAGTTACTCTTTGGATTTGTTATGCAAAATCCACTTACTGTGGGCTTCTCATTATTCTGATCTGGCTACAATGGTCATGGAATCCTGAATCTGAGATAATGAATGTAGCTATTACCATGACCAAATATATCTTGGGAAGGTAATGCAAGGTGCAAAGAGACATCATCTTAACCTTTGAAAATGTTGGTCTCCCAACATCCAGACTGTGCACTAAGTCCTCGTTGGTTTGAGCCCTCTCTTATTCTATTTGTGGCAAGGCCATCACAGAGGGGCATCTGCTAGGGGTAGCAGCAGCAGATGTATGCTTGGCTTCGAGGCCACAGAGAAGTCCTTTCCATCTCAGAGCCCCGGTTTTCCTTCTGAACAGTATGAGAGGCATGCATCAATTGACTAAAAGTTACCAGGTCTCTTGTTAATAAACTAAGGACCATTGTCAGCTTCTATTAATAGTCTCTTGCCTTTGTTAAAGCGTTTTGTAGATATAAAAAAGAGGTATAGAATTCCATATATTCCAAGACACTCTTTTTATCATGTTGTAGCATCCTTGAAATTGGATTGCATGTTAAAATTGTTGGCATCTCAGATCAGAAGAAATATATATATTTTTCCAAAAAATTGGGTAAACAATACTGATACAGGGCTGTCAATATTTCAGTCTTGCCTTAGAAGTTGGGTATAGGCAGATTGGAATGTAACAGGATGGAACATTTGGGAGTTATGGAAATGTATATATTAATGTGGCAATAATTATATTATATGAGTGCATACTTTTGTAAAACTTCATCAAATTACACACTCAAAAAAGGCTGGTACATTTTATGGTATGTGATTGTATCTCAATATTGTTGATACAAGAAGAAAAAAATTAGAAATTTAAATGAAAGAACATATTTCCTTTGTGTAATTTTCTTTGCTTTTGCTTTTAGTACATCAGTAAAATGCTCTCTCTGGTTCCTAATCTATAAAATGTGAATGATAGGCTTGTTCTGAAAATTAAATGAGGCAATGTTAACAAAGTGTTTGGTTCAGGGCCAGCCCAGTATAAACACAGCTTAGTCAATAGGGTTTGCTGTCTTTCCTTCTTCCCCTGTGTCTAAGATAGACCAAACAGAAGACTAACATTCCCATAGCTTATCACTTCCCATAGCTTATCACTGTTTCATGAAATAAACTTCTGTTTTCCTACATCTCAAATCAGCCAGGCTCAATTAATAAATTAACAGGGAAAAAAAACAAAATAAACTATGATAAAGTATTATAAGTAAGTGGACAATTGAAGCCAGTGAAGTCATGTGTGGTATGAAGAGAGCAACTCTGCTATCAGTGAGCTCAAAGGGTCATATTTGGTCTCCAGCAGTCTTGTGACATTCAAAAAGTGATGTTTATTATAACTGAAATGTTTGCCCCTAGAAAAAGCCTCACAGTTTTCAAGTCTTTTCTCACTAACACCATGCATCTACCCTAAAATTTCTTGACCGCAATCTTCAGACAACATGTTCTGAGTTTCTAGCAATAATGATCTTGAAAAGTTAATTTCTTCTCCATTGGACTCCAGCTGTAAGAACTTTAACTCAAGTCTTTAAAGTGCAGCTATTAACTACTTTCTTTTTTCCTTAATGTTCATTTTATCTGATGGTAATATCATCCATCCAACTTTATCATGATTAATATTTGCATAGTATGCCTTGTTCCATTTTATTACCTTTAGCCTAAGGATATCATTGTATTTCAAATTCAGAAGGCAACATGTAGTGTGATCTTGCCTTTTTTTTTTTTTTTTTTGTAGAGATAGAGTCTTCACTTTATCGCCCTCAGTAGAGGACCATGGCGTCACACAGCTCACAGCAACCTCCAAACTCCGGGGGCTTAGGCGATTCTCTTGCCTCAGCCTCCCCAGTAGCTGGGACTACAGGCGCCCGCCACAACGCCCAGCTGCTTTTCCGTTTTGCAGTTCAGCCGAGACCGGGTTTGAACCCGCCACCTTCAGTGTATGGGGCTGGCGCCCTACTCGATGAGCCACAGGCACCTCCTGATCTTGCCTTTTTAATTAGTCTTACTAGCTTTGAATTTTTATTTTAGTGTTTAGACTCATTTATTAAGATTTTCAGCACAGTGGATTTCAGTCTAACCTCCTGTTTTTTTTTTTTTTTTTACTGTTTACTGTTTTACTGTTGTCTCATCTGTTCTTTGTTCCCTTTTCCTGACTTCCTTTGTATTAAGTTGTGTTAATTTCATTGTTCCAGCTTATTTCCACCCTCAGCTTACCTGGCATACTTCTCTTTTTCCATATTTGCAGCAGGGTGGAAATTATGACTCTTTATCTTATCATATCATACCATCAGTTATTTTCTTAGACTTCATATTAGTGGTTCCAACCTCACAATAGTGAACTTTCAACCCTTGACTTTTGTATTATAATCACATGTTCTTTGTGTCTTATGAATTCTGCAATACATCACGTGTTGCTATTTTGCTTTAAGTGGTCAATTATCTTTTTAATCAACTTGATTCAAGTATAACTTAGTACAATAAGCTGCACATAATCAAATCATGCTATTCTAATGTGTTTTGACATATGCGTACATCTGTGAGACAAGCGCCTCAGTGAAGATACTGAACATATCCATCACTCCTCCAGTTTTCTTTGCTCATATGCAAGAGTCTTGATGACAAATTCTTTTAGCTCTTTTTTTTTAAATTAGAAAATGCATTTATTTTACTTTAATTTATGAAAGAACTTTTGCTGGTTATAGGCTTCTAGATTTTCTTTCAGCACATTACGGATGTTCTAATCTCTTCCAGCTTGCAATGTTTCTGAGGTGAAATGAACAGTAATTTGCATCTGTGTTTGCTGAAATTTATGTGCTATTTCTTTTCTCTTGCTTTTTAAAAAGATTTACTCTTTTAAAATATTTTTAACTATTATGGATACATAATAAGTACATATTTTGGGGGTACATGTGATATTTTGATAGAAGCATACAATGTGCAATAATCAAACAAGCATACTGGGATGTCCATTACCTCAAGCATTTTTCATTTATTTGTGTTAGGAGCATTCCAATTCCACTTTCTTAGTTATTTTGAAGTGTAGGAGGAGGAGAGGAGGGGGACAAAGGGGAATGGTTAATAGTTATAAAATATAGGTAGAAAGAATAAGATCTAGTGTCCAATAGCACAATAGGGTGACTACAGTCTAAAATATTTATTCTTTTGTAATCCCACTGCACATTTTAAGATAAAGATTTAATCTTTTTTTTTTTTTTTTTTTGCAGTTTTTGGCCAGGGCCAGGTTTGAACCCGCCACCTCTGGTATACGGGACTGGCACCCTTCTCCTTTGAGCCACAGGCACCACCAATTTTTTTTTTTTTTTTTTGAGATACAGGCTCACTTTGTTGCCCTCGATTGAGTGCTGTGGTGTCACAACTCACAGCCACCTCTAACTCTTGGGCTTAAGCGATTCTCTTGCCTCAGCCCCCAAGTAGCTGGGACTACAGGCACCTGCCACAACACCTGGCTACTTTTTAGTTGTAGTTGTCATTGTTGTTTGGCAGGCCCGGGCTGGATTCTAACCCATCAGCTCTGGTGTATGTGGTTGGCCCCCTAGCCTCTGAGCTACAGGCACCAAGCCAAAGATTTAGTCTTTATCACTATTTTTTGGCAATTTGATTATGATGTGTGTTTGTGTATATGTTTATTTGGCTTAATTTTCTTGGACTTCTGGGATCTGCAGATTTATTGATTTTAACATGTTTGGAAATGTTGGGCCACTATTATTTAAAATATGTTTTTGATGTCTCTCCTTTTTTTCTGGGTATCCTATGATGCAAATATCAGACTAATTTATCATTGATACCATAGATCCTTGATACCCTGTTTATTTATTTTCTTCTACAGTTTCTAATGCTTCTTAGCCCATATAGTCACTTTTCACTTCCAATATTGCATTTTTCAGCTGTAAAGTTACACGTGATTCCTTTTCCATTAAGTATTTTTCTCCTCATTATGTTCGTGTTTATTTTATCCTTGAGGGTATTTATGAGAGCCATTTAAAGTTCATATCTGCCAATTTCATCATCTCTGGAATATCTTGGTATGTTTCTATTGACTGACTTTCCTCCTGGTTATTGACCACGTTTCCTGCTTTTTTACACGTCTGGTAAAATTTGATTGGATGGTGGATATTTTATGAACATTTCCCAGTTAGTGTTTGGGGCTCGTTTTTAGCCTTTGAATATCATTGAAGTTTTTTTTATAACAGGAAAGCAGGTAAGTTACTTGTGGTTCAGTTGATTATTTTGAGGCTTGTTTTTCTACTCTGAAAAGGGATTCGATGTCTACAGTAATCTCTCCTCCTAGACTAATTTAGTCCTCCTATCAAGGCATGGGACTTCTGGTATCTCTTGTCTGCTACATGCTCTGAGTGTTCAGTAACTTTTTTCAACCATGACTGCTGATCACTCAGTCCTTGTCAGCCCTCTGTGAACTCGTTAGCCTTTGAATATCATTGAAGTTTTTTATAACAGGAAAGCAGGTAAGTTACTTGTGGTTCAATTGATTATTATTTTTTATTTTTTTTATAATTTTATTGAATCATAATTCTGTACATTGGTGCAATCATAGGGCACGATTCATATACATTCAGAAATGTTTTGATCGTACTGTTACAGATAGCCTTCATGGCATTTTCTTGATCACTATATAA
>CAUYON010194218.1:0-15438 GCA_963573935.1 Arctocebus calabarensis | reverse complement strand
GGATTCTCCATATCTTTTCCATAGAGGCTGTAGGAGTTTGGAGCCCCACAAACAGTAAAAAGTGTTTCCCTCTCTCCGTATCCACGATAGCATTTGCAGTTTGGGACTTTGCAATGTGGGCTAATCTGTTGTTGTTTTTTTAATTTTATTGTTTTAAAGCAATTTTTTTTTGGTTTTTTTTTGTTTTTAAACAAATGAATATTATATGGCGTAATGTTTTTTATTTGTTTTAAAAAAAAAAAAAAAAAAGAAAGAAAGAAAAAGAAATGAAATTCACCAGCCCCACCCTAGACCTCCTGGGGCAGCTCCTGACACTCAGTAAATTTTAACAACCATTGGTTTAAAACATACTCCCAGGCCTCTAGACATTTACAGTTTAATTAAATTAGAATTAGACATATATGAAAAGGTAGATAGATAGTAGTATAACAGTTAAGTCAAGAAAGTTTTTTTGTTTTTTGTGTTTTTTTTTTGTAGAGACAGTGTCTCACTTTATCACCCTCTGTAGAGAGCTATAGTGTTACAGCTCACAGCAACCTCCAACTCCTGGGCTTAGGCGATTCTCTTGTCTCAGCCTCCTGAGTAGCTGCGACTACAGGCACCCACCACAACGCCCAGGTATAAGTCAAGAAAGTTAATGACCAGTATCAGTCTTTAATATACACACCCACCAATTAGGAGCACTTGCTGTGAACTTTATATGCACTGTCTCACGTTACAATAGTAACTGTGAGGTAAGAATTATACAAGTGAGGAAATAAAAGGAGAGATGTCTGTTTAGGCTCATTTATAAAGCAGGTACCAGGGACGGCCTATTAACCATCAGACACAGAGGGTAAAGTGCCTTCTGTGTGCCCACAATACTTTAAGAAGCCTGTGAAAATGTTTTAATTTTTTTTGAGTCAAAAAAATAATTATACCAGCACAATTGTAAAATAAATTTTAAAACTTTTTTAATTATCAAAGAGGCCCATGAAAGCAGAAATGCCAAGGGCCTACAAGAAGTCATGCCACAACTCTGACAGGTACAATTAGAGATGAGCATTAAAGGAAAGTCATATTTAGAAAAGCAAGGAAGTGGGTGGCGCCTGTGGCTCATCGAGTAGGGCGCCGGCCCCATATACCAAAGGTGGCGAGTTCAAACCGGGCCCCAGCCGAATGGCAAAACAGAAAAATAGCGGGGCGCCGGTAGGCCCAGCTACTCGGGAGGCAGAGGCAAGAGAATCGCCCAAGCCCAGGAGTTGGAGGTTGCTGTGAGCTGTGTGACGCCACGGCACTCCACCGAGGGTGACAGAGTGAGGCTCTGTCTCTACAAAAAAAAAAAAAAAAGCACGGAAGAGGGTAAGAGGCCAGCCCAGTGAACAGGGAAGAATAAGGTTAAGGATGTCACAGAGACAGAAAGGGAATCACAGAAGCAATACAATGAGATAGCCATATATTCTGAAATAGAATCTGAAAACATCTTCTGACATATAATCTGCCTATAGCAGAGAATATCTAAAAATCAAGACCAAAAAATTAAGAAAGCCTCTACATCAATCAAAGTAGGTTCATAGTATGTGCAATGTGATCCATCAGCTACAAATCAGCTTTTTCTCTACCCTCCCACAGCCTCACCCCCTCTCAGCTCCTAAACTGTTTTCAGAGTAGCAAGCTACATTTTCAAAGCCTAAAAAAGCATTAGAATGATGCCTTTTCTCCTCATATTCTACCTACTGACCCTTGTCAAGAAAACTCGTCACTAAAACTAGAAGATAAGATAATCCTTTCGCCTTGAGGTTTTCAGCACTCCATTCATGTTCCCTGGAATCAATCTTCCCAGCAGCCTTTGCCAACACCTTGGTCATTCTGCAGCTATAGACTGGTCCAGCAGAGGATCAAATACCAATACCCTCAGACACTGATGGGTATGCCTGATCTTTCCTACGTGTTCACAAAGAACATCTCCTGGGGAATCTACAGCAACCAAACCTTTCTTAAAATAAAGAAACATTTAGGTGTTTATTAAAAAAAAAAAAACATAGTTGGAAGAATGATATGTAAAGAAAGGGGGTCATTTGCTTATTTATTAGTCAGGGTTGTTCAGAAAAACAGAACAGGAGATATCTGTATGTGTAGCCCTTCCTTCCTTCCTTCCTTCCTTCCTTCCTTCCTTCCTTCCTTCCTTCCTTCCTTCCTTCCTTCCTTCCTTCCTTCATTCGTTTCTAGCTAGCTATTGAGAGGGTTTTAAGAATTTGGTTCATGCAATTATGGGAGCTACAAGAGCAAAATCTGCAGGGCAGGCTGGCAGCTTTGAGACTCAGGCAGTAGTCAATATTGCAATCTTGGGTCCAAATTCTGCAGGGTAGCAGGATTGAAATTCAGGTAGGTTTCTTCATTTCAGGCTTCAGGACAATTCCTTCCTCAGGAAACTTTAGACTTTATTTATTTTATTTTCATTTTGAGACAGAGTCTCACTATGTCACCCTTGGTAGAGTGTCGTGGCATCACAGCTCACAGCAACCTCAAACTCTTGGGCTTAAGCGATTCTCTTGCTCAGCCTCTCAAGTAGCTATGACTACAGGCATCCACCATAACACCTGGCTATTTTTTTTTTTAATTGTTGCAGTTGTCATTTTTGGTGTAGCTGGCCTGGGCTGGGTGTATGTGGCTGGCACCCTACCCACTGAGCTATGGGCACTGCCCAGGCTTTATTATCAAACCGTCAACTGATTGGATAAGGCCCACCCACATTATAAAGTATAATTGCTTTACTCAAAGTCTGCAGATTTCATTGTTAATCACATCTAAAAACTACTTTTACAGTAACATCTAAACTGGCATTTGACCAAATTGGACACTATAGCCTAGGTAAGTTGACACATAACATTAACCATTGTAGATTACAGTCAAAAGCCTGACCTATACACTAAGCAAGCATTAAACCATTAAAATGTTTAAGTTTACCATCTGTCTGAATTATAAAGTGTTAACCAATATACAAGTATATTGTGTTTCTATGGGTATAGACAAAGAAATAGTTGTGTAAGGTGATAAAAGGAAATCATTTCCAAGAGGACTGATAATATTTACCTAACCTTTAGAGACACATGTGGGATGGGAAGAGGAATGAAGGACTGAGAGGAGGAAAAGGGAGAAGGAGTTGTTGTCACATGTACTTTTGAAACAGAGTATTTAGAAGTAACCAGCCAGGTGTGGAGGCTCATGCCTGTAATCCCAGCACTCTGGGAGGCCAAAGTGGGAGGATCACTTGAGTTCAGGTGTTCAAGACCAGCCTGAGCAAAAGCTGATTCTTCTAAAATAGAAAAATTAGTCAAGCGTGGTGGGTGCCTATAGTCCCAGCTAGTCAGGAGGCTGAGGAAAGAGAATTGCTTGAATCCAGGGTGGCACCTATGGCTCAAGGAGTGGAATGCCTGCCCCATATACTGGGGGTGGCTGGTTCAAGCAAAACTGCAAAAAAAAAAAAAAAAAAAGAATTGCTTGAATCCAGGAGTGTGAGGTTGCTATGACCTAGGCTGACACAGGGTACTCTAGCCTGGGGCAACAGAGTGAGACTCTGTCTCAAAAAAGAAAAGTAGAAGTAACCTACCTTGATGTTTGTGGAGTTATCTTGTTTCCTGGCTCTGTGAAGTGAGGTATTTGGTACTTTCTAAAATAAAAATGACTTTCAAGCACAGAATATTTCATATTCCACACTATCTGTTTCTATGGTGAGCCCAATGCATGGTTTCACATTAAATTTGTAAAACTTTTTGCCTTTTTCCCTATCTGATAATACTATGGAAAAAGAACTCCTATTTCTCTGTATGAATGACATCCTTAGATCTCTTTGATCTTCATGTGACCTTCTGAGTTCAGTCTATTACTTACGGTTGGAGAGTTAGTACACTGGGTCTTTTGCCCATGTGAATGTTGAAAGTGAGAAATAGATAAAGAAATGATCCATAGATTCTTTCTCTCAATGTTGGGTAATGTGAACTCTGAGAAGAATAAGGCTTTTTGTGTTGTATCCCAGTTCAGAACATTTGCCCTTTCTCAGAATTAGATGATACTCCAGAAACTCCAGCCTTCCCCTATTTTCTGGCTTTTCCCATTACCAAACCTGAAGACCAAACTTGGCAGTGAGTCTGTGTTCATTTATTTTTGTAAGTACATTTGATTCTTTGGTATATTATCTGTGGCGAGATGGTGTTGATAATAAAATATCATTAGAAATCCTTTAAATTTGGAATTTAATTCAGTTTTCGTCCTTCTCTTCTTTCTCCTTTTTCATTTTTGCTCTTTACTTTCTCTCTGGTTTCCCTTCCCCACCTCCTTCCATCTCTGCATTTCTGGTCATCCCTACCCAGAATAGACTTCCAATAATAAGTGATTACAGGTTGACAAATACACTATTTTCTTCAGCCCACTCAACTGCCTTTTGAGATAGACAGGGAAAAATTTACGATTCTCATTTCCCAGCCAGATGAGCAAACTCACTTAATAAATGAACTGCTTAATGTCATCCAAAAATGAGAAAGTGGCGAAGTTGGAAATTAAACTTAAATCTTGTCACTTCTAGCCCAGTGCTTGCCAATGAAACACGGCTGCCAAAACGTGTTTTTCTTGAGCATCTTCTATAGGTTGGTGTATTCATTCCTATTCTCCTGCAGAACCACTGAAAGGCACATAAAGTATAATAGCGAGGTTTCCAATGAGATATTTTGTGAGTGAACCAGAACTCGTCTCTGACTCTTCAGACTGTCTTGTGACCTACTGAGCTCTTTTGAGACCTGAACGCATATTTCCCGCCACTGTAGACCTGTGAGCATGCACAGCTGTCTCATCAGGGTCTGCTCCGCATCTGGCGTGTGGGACCAAGTTGAGTGGCCAGAGGCCAAAGGAAAGGGAGACTATCAAAGCCCCTCAATATTTATTTAAGTTCTGCAAATATTTATAGATGTAGTATTTTGGGTATTTTGTGGTGAGGGATTTTATAGCAAGAAAGAGCCATGTTGCCCAGATGAGGCAGTACAACTCAGCTATCCTGTGGGAGGAACACCCACACAGGGACCATTTGTGTTTTGTTGGCTTCTAGTTTGAGGAAAAAGTCCAAGTGCTTCTCCAACTGGAACCTTGAAACATCAAAACTAGTGGCATCTAGCCAGGCGTAGTGGTGGGCACCTGTAGTCCCAGCTACTCGGGAGGCTGGGGCAAGAGAACTGCCTAAACCCAAGGAGTTGGAAGTTGCTGTGAGCTGTGATGCCACAGTACTCTACTTAGGGTTAATAAGTGAGACCTTTGTCTCCAAAAAAAAAAAAAAAAAAATGCCATCCTTGGTGAGGGGCCAGGTGGAGAACAACTCCAGTGCAGAAAGCAGGATGAGAAGGTAGGAGAATTGGCTTGGTGCCTGTAGCTCAAGCAGCTAAGGCACCAGCCACATACCCCTGAGCTGGCGGGTTTGAATCCAGCCTGGGCCTGCCAAACAACAATGACAACTACTACCAAAAAAATAACCAGACATTGTGGTAGGCGCCTGTAGTCCCAGCTACTTGGGAGGCTGAGGCAAAAGAATCATTTAAACCCAGGAGTTGGAGGTTACTGTGAGCTGTGATACCACAGCACTCTACCCAGGGCGATAGCTTGAGGCTCTGTCTCAAAAAAAAAAAAAAAAAAAAAAAGAAAGAGAGAGAATGTAGGAGAATGGACCAGGAGAAGCAACTGAAAGTTACTCAGCATAGCTGGCTTAACTGTAGAATGGTAGAACTACAGCTTCTAAAAAGTGTACTGACATACTAGTGTACGGACCTAGATAACTATTTGTCCACCATGTTAGAATATCTGTTTCTAAGATCTATGTGAGGGATGTTTTGGAACAAAGCCTATGACAAAGACAGGCCAGGATTGGGTCACCCCTTGGGAGAAGTCCCAGCTGCTGGATCTCAGCCAGCAGGGAATATTTACCAAGGTCTGGAGACATTTGGTTGTGGCCCTAGGGTGGGAACTCCTGTCATCTAACAGAAGATGCTCAACATCCCACAATGGACAAGAGTGTCCCCCACAGCAAAGGATTGTCTGGCCCCAGATGTCAATCATGCCAGCATTGATGACCCTGTCTTATCTCACTGCCTTCTCTTCTGCTTACCATCTTTTTTCTCTATCTGAAAATATCTTCTCTTTATGTATGTAACTGATTTCATTGTATCTGCCTCCACTTCTGGGAATATAACCTCCAGGAAAGCAGAAGTTTGGTTTGTCTTCTTCATCACTCTACCCCCGGTGCTTAGAATAGAACCTGCCACCTGTCAGGCACTCCAGAAATATGGCTGACTGAATGAATGGGAAAGGAAGTGAAGTTTCCAAAAGGATTTGCTTTTAATGAAGCTGTGATAATTTCTGCTGTTTGCTACTTCTTTTTACAAGGGAGTTGTGCTAGACCTGTTTTGGAAGCAATATACATTTTCTTCTCTCAAGTTGTATCTCAAAATTCATTTTTTCCCTTCTTTTGAAATTGAGAAAATAGTTGCCTATTTTTAGTGTTCTGATATTTGTCCTGTTCATTACAATTGCTCCACGATTCTTATACCCTTTTCTTAGAGTGCTGTTATCCACTTAACCTCATGGAGTGAAAAAATAGGTGTGCCTATTCAGTTATTTTCCCCCCACAATCCATTATTATAATCTCTTCAGTTTAAATGGCCTTTTCCTTAGAGAAAAGTAGAGAGGAAACATGGCTCTACTCACTAAAATACTATCAACTGGAGCAGAGTTGACAATATATAATCTTCAAAATGTTTTCATTTTTATACTTTAAACCTCAGTTTGGTAAAGAATAACTTCAAAGTATTAATTGGGCTTTTAGGGAATAACTAAAATCCCCCTGGAGAATTTGACGCGTACCATGCCCTTTTTTGTTACTATAATAAGGATGTTACTTATTGCATTAAGTAGTAACTCTTATTTTTAAAAATAATTATAACTGCCTTCACATAACTTAATCATTTTCCCTATCAACTGCTGACTTCTAAAATAGACATTATTATTTTAAACTGAGTAAGTTACAGTGTATGTTCTGGAGCCTTCAATTGCCTCCTTTCTCAGGTGGGGAGAGAACCCTCTCCTAGCAGACCAGCAATTCATAAAGACAAGAGCCCAGTGTTTGGCCTTCACCCTGGACAGACATTCCCAGGATGCAGCCATCTCTGAAGTCCTCTTTTCTCCCCTAACCATTTTTCACTCATCTTGGCTTTGAGAAGCTGCCCTAGTTGGTGACCCTATAAGGTGACACCCTTCTGCGAGGCTTACACCTAATCTCTTTTGTGGAACCTGAGAAATTATTCCATAACTTCAAAATTATTTTATAGCTTCTTATAATTATTAAGAATTCTGTAAGCCTTGTATTTTAAGCACCTTTTAGTTTAAATAAAAGTATAAACTTTGTTCCTTCTCTTCCCTTCCTCACCATATGAGCAGGAGCTAAAGTCCCAGAAGCATTTACCACCCTGTCCTCTGCTGAGTAATTCACTTCCCCATTTCATGACAGTGGGATCAGTTAGAGGCTGAGCCGCACAGCTGGCTTAATTGGAGAATGGCGGAACTTCAGCTTCTAATGATACTGAGATATTAATGCAGGATTAGCTGTTTCTGCAGGTCTTTGGAGAAACCTAAAACTGTCCCATCCCCTCTATTCTGCCATAACCTCCCACCTCACCCTCCATCAAAAAAGAGAAGAGGTCACATGATAAAACATGCGATTTCTAGTTACTTTCCAAATTGACATTTTTCCTGATGATGACCAGAAGCCTTTGTTTTATCTGATAATGTATTTTTTTCTTTGAAGATCACGCAAATGCATGTATGCATTTCTAGCATGTAAATATTTCATTATACAGGGTATTTTATTTGCCTTAACTAAATCAGCATTTCTGCTGGCATTTTTAGAATTGATAAGACTATTAGTAGCTATCATGTATCGCAAGCTCATTTTAACCCAGACTCTCTGCATAGATTATCTTACAGATTTAAAGGAACATAACTCTTACTGTCCATCCTGGGAATGAGCAGTGTGAGGCACCAGGTGGTTGGCAGTGCCCCGGACATGGAGGTCAGAGTCACACTCCGGCCTTCTGACTCTCAGGTCCACAGTCTAAACCTCTACACAGCTTTGCATCCCTGTAGCCAAAGCTGTGTGGATCTTGGGCCAGCATCCTAACTTTCTCTAGAACCATCTATTGGACTTCCTTAGGTAACCTGCTATACTTCCACAGTCCATTCTATTATGATCTTAACCATTGTTCCTTAAATGAAAATAATTGCATTTCCATCTTATATGAATGTGCTGTGAAGCTGCAGAATTTTTTTTTTTAAGGTTTCAGGAGAACTAAATTCCTTACAACTTGTGCTTTGAGCCCCTTCCCGTCACATCTCACTCAGGAATAGGCAGCAGTTTTTCTCAAGCGAAATAAAACCAAAAGACAGTTCTGACTCCACATCCTGGGCGAGAGAGTATATTCCCAAATGAAACTCAGCACAGCCTCAGCCCTGGCCCCCAGCGGGAGAGCGGCCGGTGCCCAGGGAGATCGGGGAGGCAGGTGATCATCCTTATTTAGATGTGCCAGAGATCATGTGACCAGAAAATGGAGGCGAGTCTGTGTTTCCAGTTAACCGCTCCAGGAGAGATGCTGACAGGCTGTAACCCCACATCCTCCTCATCCTCCCGTTAGCAAGCCTCCTCTCCTCCTCAGAAGGTAGGTGGCTCCCGGTGTGGCGCTAGGAGGATCGGGTGAGGGGAGGACAGATTTCGATGGAGAGTGTCATTCTCAAAGACTAGTCTGTTGCTGCTGGGAAGTTGGAGGGGGCGCGGGGAGGGGAGCAGAGGATGCTGAGTCCTGCCGGCCCCTGGCAACTCGCAGCTGGCGGCTACATTTCATTCTGTATCAACTTGTCCTGGGAAGCCTTGTGATCTTTATGCTCTCTCTGCCTCTTGCTTGGAGGTCGGGTAATTAGAAAACATTGACTGCATAGCTGTAATCATTTGTATTCTTTATGTTCCGTGATGAAAACAGGGATAGAAAACCAGAGGAAATGACAGCTTTGGCACTGTTCAGCACTATTGCTTAATGAGTATTATTTTATCTACTGGGATTATCTAATAAGCAGGAAAGCTCCAGTGGAGTGTGATTTTTATTTTTACATATTATCCTTAACAGTTATTGAAACTGGTTAAATACACTTCTCTATGTTTCTAAAGAATCTTTTGGCCTTTCAATCTTACCTGAGTTTGAAGCTGCAGAAATAGGTCATCCTCAAAAATGGGCTTATGTTGTTCTCTTTGTCTTTACAAATTCCAGGGACAGAAATTATACTCTACTGATAGGATATCAATATTTTACTAAGAAACGAAGTGATGTGAGAAGCTAAGAAAATTACCACCTGGTCCATTCCCACTAAGAAAGACATAGATTTTAAGATTCCTGTGTGGAAACTACAAAACAAAACTAGATTCCTGCCTAGCAGAAGTGATTTAAAGTATGATTCTGCTGAGATCAGAGTACTGGCCACGCTGATTTAAGGGAGAGAGGCATGGTCTCCATCAATTGCTCTCCTCTTTGATGTGAACTCTTGACATGGTTTTGATCTTATGTAAACTGATATATTCCAGCTAAACCAGACGGCTCCCAAAGCCTCTTCTTAGAGGAAAAATGGGAGCTGCTGTGTGAGTCTATTTTTGAAATCTGTATTCAATGAAAGTTTTCTTAAAATCTTAATTGATGAGATGCACAGAATGTAAAATATGGAATAATGAGATTAAAATGTTTGGTGATCAAAAATATGGCCTGCCCGTGGCATTTTTCTTAATTCATAAAAGAAAATTCTTATCTGAGAAGTTAAAAATAAAAAAAAAGAAGTTTAAAAAAAAGACATTTTATGGAAATGCCTCTTGGTAAATTAGACATTTTCAGGACAGTGAAAGTTCTGTGCTTTAAAATAGCTTGGGCCCTGGGCTGCAGCTCGAAGACAAAGCACAAGGTGAAGCTATTATCATTCGAGGTCTGCAGCTCCTATAAATCCCCTGAGACTTAGCTTTGTAATGCAAAGTTTCCCTTTATGTCCTAAGTGGGGTCTAACACCTCACAGGTACTTAAGGATAATGAGCCAGATTCTCCTTCCTATTAACAAGTCAAATTAACTTTTTTCTGATGGTTAGGCTTTCTTTGGTACATCCCAGTGAATTTCCATTTTCATTCAGTTTGGTTTCTCGATCTTGAGTGGCTTTGCTCTTGGGGAAAGATTTCTCTCTTCAATACGAGACAACGTACATAAAGAGCAAAGGATCACAGTACTGTTTTGATCTTTACACTTCAAACTATCTAGCTAGCTTAAAAACAAGATGTGGGTTTGTATGTGGGTTCAGGTACTCGATCTAGGTTACAATACAAAAGCTTAGGTTCACCTACAGCAAAGAAAAGCTAAATGTTCTTAACTAGCCTGGAATTTCTTGCCCTTTGTTTGCCATGTTGAGGCTTCACAAGAACCAAGTTTCTGCCCAAGTGGTATTTGAATACAGAATGGTTTCTCAATTCCGTATCAATTTGAGTTAATGGTGCAGTTGGGGAAAGGGAGGAGGGGTAATAAAGGGCAGAGGGTAAAGTGTCAAGGGACAGACTCTGCCACTGGCAGGATCTTCATCAGAGTTGGCACAGAACACGTGGCTCAGGCCTTCTGGATTCGTAATGGCAGAATTGCAGATGCTGGTGGACAGGTGCATGAGAGAGGCTTCGGAGAAGAGGCAGGAGCAGAGCCCTCCACCTCACCATCTGAGCACCACTGTCATTTAAGGGCTGCTGCCAAAGTTAGCTCTGTCTTGTTCTGACGAAAGGCCATTTGCTTGTTATTTTGATAGTTGTCTGATTCTCTGCATTGTTCTCCCATTCTGAGGTTTAACTGCTAAAGTGATAAAAGCTGACCTCAATCTTAGAATTTATTTTGATTCACTTCTTGAGTTCACAAGCAAGAAAATGAGCCCTAGTTTGAATGAGTGATCAGCTTAAGATCACCCAGTCAGGGGCTGGAATCAGAGCCCAGGGATCTCAGCTCTTGATCTTCTGCTTTTTTTTTCCCCTCCCAGTCCAGGATCTTTGATAAGCTCTTAGGAAAATCTGGTTCATGAATTTACATTTCTCAGGACTTAAAAAAGACCTTCCACTCTTCTATTTTTAAGATAAGGTGGCATTTCCTGATTCTTTTATGACCTTTAGACTTAGATACATTTGAGGAAAATGAAACTGAACTTCCCCCTGAGGACTTGTGCCTGTGTTATGAACAGGATGCTATCCCCAAGGACTGCATGTGATCTGGAGGCAATTAGGATGCAGTCTCCTGCCTTCCTCTGGTAAGGAGGAGAAAGTAAACGTCTTGCAAAGGGCAGAGTGAAATCAATTCTATAAGAGGTATGACCGAGGAGCTCTGTGCCTAAAGGTAGGACAGTGTTGCACCCTTTCCTTTGTTTAGAGGAGGAAGTAAAGGATCCATGGATGAAGTAGGTTTAATAGGTAAGAGGACAACAAAAAAGAAAAGAGAAATAGGTAAGAGGACAGCTGGAGGAAAATGTCACCAGCCTCTTCAGAGCAGCAGGTGAGCGTCAGTAAATACACAGCATTTTGTACACCTACCCTCCTGGTAACAAAGAAAGTGTAGTCATGCAGACCACACTGCAGCACTGGGACCATGGCCTGAGGCTGATAAAGCAGGTGTGGCTTGGATCTGTTTTGTTCTAATGAGGAGAGTCTCACACGTTCCTTTCTTTGCTTATCTGAACTTACATCTAGTAACTCACCAAGGCTGCATGTTCTCAGTCATGAAGAGTGAAATGATGACCTTCCATAGGGCTTGCCAATTCTTCTGCAGGCACCTCACTAGTAAGTTCTCATCTTCCTCAGTTTTCAAGCACAATTTCTTTCTTCTGTGTCTGCAGTTCTGGAACCTCCTCCATTCTTTCCATCCCAGGCACAGTTCAGCCTTGGTTATGTTGTGAGTAGACTACCACCTCCCATCCCGCCTTCCATTTCTCCTGTACCATTGCCAGCCCATTGCCAAACACAATACTCAGCTCAGAATACACTAGCTTCCCACTGCCAACACACACAGTGTGAGCATTGACTGTGGGCATAGGGGATGGGGATACAGTGGGGAGAAAGGGCATAGGAGCGATCAGGTGTAATTCATTCTCACCACTTCATCAGCTTAGGCAGGGGCCAAACGCCACCTCCTGTTGGAAGCCTCCAGGTTGATCTGCTCTACTTCCACAGCTGGTTACTTCTCCTGACATTTACCCCTGCCTGTGCTGTTTTTTGAGAACATGTACATGTCTTTTTCTCTTTATCCTCCTAGACTTTAAATCTTCTGAGAGCAGAATGCCTCTCTGAAACATTTTCTTTGCAACACACTCTTCCTTAGACTAGCTTAACATTTTCCATGTGGGTTCTGGGATGCAAATGTTGAGCTCCTACCCAAACAGTCTGAGAAACAAACGGTGAGCATCAGAGAGAAGCTACATCTGTCAAAGCTTGAAGCTGATTTGGAAACCCTAAGCAGATAACCAGAATTGTTTGGCTATAGTTTAGAGATAGACATCTTTCAGGGCGGCGCCTGTGGCTCATCGAGTAAGGCGCCGGCCCCATATATCAAAGGTGGTGGGTTCAAACCTGGCCTTGGCCGACCTGCAAAACAGAAAAATAGCTGGGTGTTGTGGCGGGTGCCTTTAGTCCCAGCTACTGGGGAGGCTGAGGCAAGAAAATCGCCTAAGCCCAGGAGTTGTGTGAGCTGTGTTATGCCACGGCACTCTACCAAGGGCAATAAAGTGAGACTCTGTCTCTACAAAATAAATAAATAAATAAATAAATAGAGATAGATATCTTTCAAAATCCCATCCAATCCAAAAACAGAGAATCAAACATGTACTTTCAATGCTGCTCTGAAAAGTTGGATTTAGTGTTGTCCAGATTCAACATGAAAGTCCCATTCATAAAGCTACCATTGCCCATGATGCAAGAGAATTACCAAAGGAATAAAAATGTTACCACATAATTACATTGTTCTGCATCCAACACCCAGGGATATCCAGGAAAGGTTGGTGACGATGGAAGTTCTAGAAATAGCTCTTCCAAAAATAAAAAGGAGTGTAACCAACAGTGTGATCCCAGGAGAGCAGTTGAGTAAGAGGTAAGTTAGAAGGAGAGGTAAGATGGAGATGAAAGGAGAGCTAAAGACTGTTAAATCTATAGGAAGATTGGCGTTGATAACTGAAAGCAAGCAAGCTTGGGATGGAGTTGGTCCTCATCCCTCGGCTGCCCATGAGGAAGTTCTCCTTGTGCATTAGACTAAGTTCAGAGGTGATCAAAGCTCATGTCTTTACTGTAAAGGCAGAGACTGGATTTCTTATAATGAGTTCTAACCAAATTTCTCATGTCTTTGCCAGTTGATGAGCTCAAGCTTGTTTCTAACTAGCTTGATGGGTGCATGGCTGGTATTAAGCTATGAAGACTATTTCCCAGTACTTCTGTCTACTAGCAGAGACCTAGTGACCCCAAAATATGAGTGGTTTATAAGACAGAGCACATGGAATCTCATGTAATACTTTAATTCTGTGAAGAATAATGATTTAAAAGCAGGAGCACATTTTATTTTTTAACCTCTGAATAGCACATTTTATTTTTTACCCCTGAATACAATGAAGCCATAGCAATGAAAAAGAAATGGCTAAATGAATCAATTCTTGCTGCCAGGTTAGTGTAGCTGTATGATTACTGAATGTATCCCTCAGGAGAGTATGAAATTAATCAAGTCTTATTAATTAGCTTTGTCGAATGTGATTACACTCTGCAGTGGATACATGTAAGTAAGGGTGATGGCCTGTTCCCTCAGTCTCGAGGGCCCTAACTTGGCTTTCTGTTAGATCTGTCAGGCATAGTAGAAGGGCCTTATAGTAGAGAAGATGAATGGAATGGCTGATATATTCCTCCTGGAGTAAGATTCTTCTCTTTGAAACTGGATATACCTGAGAAGATCAGATACTATATTATTTGGTAGGACTGCCAATAATGAAAGACCACAGACATATTCACAGTTCTGGAGTCTGAAATTAAAGTATTTCCAGACTTGGTTTCTTCAGAGCCTTCTCCCTTTGGCTGGCATATGGCTGTCTTCTCTCCCAGGGCATCTCATAGTCTTCCTTCTGTGTGTGTTTGTATCTAAATTTCCTCTTCTTACAAGAATACCAGTCATGGTGAATTAGGGTTTACCCTAATTACCTCATTTTAACTTAATTACTGCACAAAAATCTTAATCTCCAAAGACACTTGCATTTTAAGGAATGGAGTAATCTGGATTTCAACATATAAATTTGGGGGGCGGGGGGACAATGCAATTCAGCCCATAATAGGTACCTTAGGACTGTAACAGTGCATATGTCAGGAACTCCTGATGGTTTTGTGATTGGTAAGAGACCCTCGATCCCTTGCAATCATTGATCATATTTAAACAAGGAATCTAATGCCACTTTGGGATCCTGTGACCACTTTGGAGCCTCACAGTGAAATATAAAATGCTTAATTTAGCCTAAAATCTTCTAACAATAATAATAATAGTAATATGAAAAATGTTGCCTAACTGGAAGTAGTAACAGGAGTCTCTCAGTAGCAGGAGTCTCTGTCCTTCCAGGAAATCAAGGTCTAGTGCCCCTGGGTGCGCATTCACAAAATGAGAGTCTTTACAGACAGGTCCCAAAGCTCTAGTTTTGGATAGGTGGGATCATATAGTACTGGTTTTTGTGTGTGTAGCTGTCTTATTTTATTTAGTATGATGCCTCTGACTGGATTTCCTTTCTTTTCAAGACTGAATAATATTGTATTCAAATTACCACATTGTGTTTATCTGTTCATAGATCAGGGAGCACTTAGGTTGCTTCCACCTGTTGGCTATTCCGACTAAGGCTACTATATAAATGGGTGAGCAAATATCTCTTTGAGATCTTAATTTCAGTTCCTTTGGATATATAATCAGAAGATCATTAGGTGATTTTATTTTTATTTGAATCACTATCATATTATTTCTCATAAGGGTTGCCTGATTTCACATTCCTCCCAATAGTGCAATTCCACTCTCTCTACATCCTTGACAATGCTTGTTATCTTCTGGTCTTTTTGATAGCCATCCTTATGGTGTGAAGTGGTACATCACTGTAGTTTTGATTTGCATTTTTCTAATAGTGATGTTGGGTATCTTTTCTTTTTTTTTTTTTTTTTTTTTTTTTCCAAATACGCCAGATTATATATTTGTAAAAGCAAAAACCATGTTGGTGATCAGTGTTAGAGGGTCATGGTGCAGTGGGAAAGCAGTGATTTACTGAGGGGTGGTAGGTAGGTGGGGACAAAGTGAGGCTGAGCCCTGGCTGCAGATCCT
>CAUYON010194217.1:0-10407 GCA_963573935.1 Arctocebus calabarensis | reverse complement strand
TGAAAGCGATTTTAAAATAAAGAACTAACGATAACCAGGTGGTGAAAATTCAAACATCCTTCTCTTTCCTTTCTTTCTTTCTTTCTTTCTTTCTTTCTTTCTTTCTTTCTTTCTTTCTTTCTTTCTTTCTTTCTTTCTTTCCTTCTTAATCTTTCTTGAGATATAATTAACATTGCATAAAATTCATTTTCAGTGTACAGTTCAATGAATACTAGCAATTCTTCATTGTTGTGCAACCTTAACCAGAATCTAGTTTTAGGACACTTCCCTTGTCTAAACTATTTCACAACGAAAACAATTATAGTCAATCCCCCTTCTCATTCCATTCCCCATAAAACACTAATCTGCATTCTGCATATATAACTTCCCTTTTTCTAGAGGTTTCATACTAATGTAATGATAAAAGTATGTATCATTTAATTCTGTCTTTTTTCACTCAGTATAATGTTATGAAGGATTATGTATGTTGCTTCCTCTATCAGTAATTGGCTCCTTTTTTATTGCTGAGTAGCATGTCATTGTATGGATAAAAGACAATTTGTTTAGCCTTTCATCAGTTAATGTTCATTTAGAATGTTTCTAGTTTGTGTCTCCTGGGAATAAAGCTGCTAGAATATACACGTACAAGTCTTTGTGAGGACATAAGCTTTCATTCTTCTTGGATTAATAGCTAAGAGTAGAATTTTCGGGTCCAATGGAAGAGATTGTTATATTCTTCCAAAGTTGTGTGCCATTTTAATGACCCACCAACGATATATGAGGACTCTAGTTTTTCTGTATCTTCAGTGACTCCATTCTCTGTTTTTCTTTATGACAGACATTTTATTGGGATCATCTTGTTGTGGTTTAATATACATTTCACTATCAGATAATGTTGTTGAGCATCTTTCATTTATTTATTTTCACATTCACAGATCATCGTTGGTGTCTATTCACATCCTTTACCCACTTTTTAGTTGAATTGTCTTTTTCTTATCAAGTTGCAAAATCCTTCATGTATTCTGGATAGAAATACTATCAGATATATGATTTGCGAATATTTTCTCTAAGGCTCTGAACTTTCTTTTTATTAATAACAAACTTTGGAGGCAAATTATGAAGTCTTAGGTATACATATTTTTTCTTTTTATGGACCCTGAAGTATTCAATCAAGTTATTGACCGTTCTGTTCAGATGTATTTTTGTTTGTTTTCTATTAAGTCATTCTATCACAGAGAAATGAACATTAAAATCTCCAGTTATTGTTGATTAATTTGTTCTTTATAATATGTAAGTTTTGTTCTATGCCACTATTCAAAGATACATATACATTTACTGTTGTTACAGCTTCTTACTGTGTTGATGCTTATCATTTCTAATTATCCATCTTTGTCTATATTAAAGCCTATTTTTTATGATATTAGGATGGCCAGTCTAGCTTTCCTATAGTTACTGTTTGCACTGTATATTTTTTCCACTTGGGTAAGAAATTAAATTGAGTTGTGTATGTAGCAAATAGCTGGACCTTGCTTTTTAATTCAGTATAACAATCTCTGACATTTGATTGTTTATTCAGTCTTTGTTTAGAAAAGTACTTACATAGTATCCTAACTATGTATAGGATTCCAGGTTGACCTTTTCCTATTCTTTCAGTACTTTAAAAAATGTCACTTCACTCTTCTTTCAGTTGCAGTTTCTGGTGAGAATTCTAATATAATTTTGCAGTAGTTTTTTGTATGAATTGCATCATTTTTACTTTGGCAAGCTTAAAAATATTTCTAACTCATGATTTTAACATTTTGAACATTATGCGTATAAACAGGTACCTGAGTTGTATGTTGTGTAAATGTTCGTATGTGTGTGTGATCATATTTTTCGTACTACATGCTAAGTTATTAGGGTATGCAATTTGGTGTCTTTCATTATTGGGCAAGATTCTTAGCCATCATCTTTTCAAGGATTTGTTCTGCTCTGATATTTCTCTTCTATGCTTTGCTCTCTCTCCAACTCCCTTTCCAGTCTAAACCATTTTTTTGTGTTTAAGACAAATTTTGTAGACCACACTCTGCCTTTAGAAATATGTTAACAGTTTAGCGGATTTCTTCATAACCACTGACCTAGCATCCAACAGGGTTATTTCTATACTGTGGCAAAAGTGAAAGCATCTGTACGTCCTTTCCCTTCTTCAGAGGCCTATCCCTCCTTGGATTCCAGGCCATTCAGTTTCTCTGTCCTTCAGGTCTCTGATGGATTAGAAAACATTATGCTTTATGTTTACTCAGGTTTTTCTCATTGTTGAAGATTAGTGCGACATTCCTTCCAGTTTACTACAGCCTAGGAAGAAGCAGAACCCCAAACATGTGCCTCTAGGAGAAGCTGCCCATTAGAAGCCTTTGCTCCCAGTGTAAGACCAATCACAAGAGATCGAATTCAGTTATTCTGAATGTAAAAATGTGATATGTGATAACAGGGGATGTTGGCAACTATGTTTCTTGATAATGAAAAACTAAATATGTAAAAATGAGACTGCCCCCAAAAGACACAGAGATACTAGGAGTATGGGTTGCAGTTCAGAAGTGGGATTAGTTTGCCTCTGGGACTCACTGCTTGAAGTATTTTCCTCTTAAAAATAATTGATAAGTTCCTCATTGTATAAGTTTGTATCTTTGCATGGCATACAAAAGTATTGTTATCTGACCTTGACCTGCTGTTCTAAGCTCATCTTCATTTCATGAATCTCAATAAGCATTTTATCAAGCATTTCTAGCAAGTTCTAGTAACTTCCTAGCTAAATACTTTGCATCCAATTTGTGCCTTTCTGCTGCATATACTCATTATAGAAGCCAGGGAGATCCTTTTCAATCTTAAACTAGATCATGTCACTCCTATGGTGCAATAGCTTTCCTTTTTACTGAGAGTAAAAGCCAAAGTTTGAACAATAAAATGTAAGGCCCTACATAATATGTCTCCTGCTGATCCTCTTTACTCACATTTTTCCATTCTCATCCTCGTTCATTCTCCATCTGTGACACTGGTTTTATAATTCTTTAAATGCACCAAAACCCTTTTCTTCCTCAAACTTTACAGTTTATCTTCTCTTTTCCTGGAACATCTCCCACCCCTACCACACATCATATATTACACGGTGCATGGCTCAATTTCCCCCTTTCTTGAGGTGTTAATTCGAACATCACCTTAACGGTTATACTTACTTCAAATGCCCTATGCCAGTGGTTCTCAACCTTCCTAATGCCACAACCCTTTAATACAGTTCCTGTGGGTAGCGACCCACAGGTTGAGAACCGCTCCCCAATGCCCATTGTTTTGGTTCTTCCATCCAAAGGACTCTCCCTCTCTCTCTCTCTACCTCTTATGTTTTCTTTTTCTGCATAGCACTTCTAATTTCTTCTATATCATTAGTTTATTTGTTTATTTTATTTCTCCTCTGCTATATAATAACCTCCATGAAGGCAGGGATTTTCTTTGCTATATTATTTATATTACACCTCCAGAGGCTGTAAGAGCTCCTAGTTCATAGTAGATAGGCATTAAATATTTGCTGAATAAATGAATGCTATTTGATACCTGAAATCTTTATGATTTATCATATGTGAGTCCCTCAGAATAAAATGCTTTATATTGTCCTTTGAGCAAGCTGAAACTCACATTTCATGGCCGAGATTGTCAATGTCGTCTTCCTTGCAGCATCATTTCCCTCTTTAATACAGTTTATTATTCTCTATTGTATAGCCACTATTATGGTGTACATACCTCCTTACAACTACCCACCATTAGAATTAATTACATAAATATATTTCTAGAAATTGTGCCTTTTTGTCCTTATAGTTCCAGCAACTTAGTAAATATTTTATGAGTTTAATGAATAAATGAACTCATTATCTTTTTTTTTCCAAATGAATTTTCCCTGGAACCAATATACCTTTCAGTCAAACTTGAATTCTTTCTCTTCCCACCCCAAGACCTGGTTGGTAGCTATCTCATTGATAACCATCTCTATGTTAGCATTTCATAAATGTGTCAGTTTTAGTGCATACTTTTCTAAGCTGTACGTAAAAAAAATGGTAACTTCAGTCAAACCAGATAGTGAAGGCCTTCTTCAGAAAAAGATACTATAAATTATTGGGGCTTGCAACCTATGACTGTTGATACATTTTCTGATTAAGTCACAGTTATGGCAACCATTTTTAAATTGTGCTTTAGAATAGTTTTCAAATTTTTATTATACCTCCCTGCTTCTAACAGTCTTTAGATAAATACCTATGTAACAGTCATTAGAGAAGTAAAAATGAAAACAATCTGTATTAGAAATTAGTATTTCATGTATGTATATAAGTTCAGGCCAATATAACATGAGTGGAAGTATTATGTGCATCTCATTAAAGGCAAGATCTGTGTCCTTAACTTTTCCTTCTCCCTTGCTACTCACAAGAAATAGTAATCCAGAGGAAAGAAGGATGCCTTATGGTAAGGAGAGCAGAGTGACTCACAAGCTTGAGTCAACGGGTCCTCTTTGGAAAAGAGCTGCTCATTTGCCTGTCTGTCTCAGACATTTACAAAAAGGTAGAGTTTCATTTTGTCACCTAGCCTTTGAGTGCAGTGGCATTATCGTAGCTCATTATAACCCTGAACTCCCACTTCAAGCAATCTTCTTGTCTCAGCCTCATGAGTAGCTAGGACTAGAGGTGCCTACCAGGCATGGCTCATTTTTAAAAGTTTTTTTAGAGACAAGATCTCATTATATTGCCTAGCTGGTTTCAAACCCCTTGCCTCAGGTGGTCCTCCAGCCTCAGCCTCCCCAAAAGTTGGGATTACAGGTATGAGTCTCTGCTAGTCCTTGCCTTAGACATATAAGAAGCAAAAAACTTTCAGTCTACTTTGAATTAATGCATTAGCATTTTTGTTGTTATTTCACCAACATGGTCTATGCACTACCTACTATAAATGATGGTAAAGGCAAAGTCTTCATGGGCTTCCTACTGGTCTTAGGAGAATAGCTGAAATTCATTACATGGCCCACAAAGCTTTCTGTGATATGGTTTCTGCCTGTCGCTCAAGCGTTATCTTGGGGCACTTGCCTTGTTGGCCACTTTGTTCTTGTCTTTAAAAACCTTCCACTTGTGCCCTGCACATCATTCTTTCAGCATACTTTTCTCTTCTGGGGAGATTCTCTCTTTTACCCAATAATTTTTCTTCTGCATATCTCTACTTATCACTTAGATCTTAGGTCAATATTAATGAACTTATGAAAATGTTTTCTAACCCCCTTGGTTATAGACTTTAATGACATCTATATTATGTAATTTTGAGTTCTTATCTCTGTAATTAAGAATTTCTGTGATCAATCAAATAGTAATCCTTCATTAGGCTATAAAGCCACCTAACAGACAAGACCATGCTTGCTTTAGCTCATCACTATAACATCAGACCTAGCACAATGCCTAATTTATACCAGATGTACAATAAATAAGTTAATGAATGATCAGGGTTATATTACAGATTCTATATTTGATCTTTTCCATTGCTAATTCACTGTACATAAGCTCCATTCTCCACACACTGTTATTGTCCAGGATCTGATCACTCCCCATAATACTTCCTTATTAAAAATAGAGAACGTTAATGAGAGATATCAAATTAGATTTTTGATGCATTATCAGTGTTAATAATTTAAGAAGTTAGAAATCACCTTGTCAAAGTGTATATGAAAAACAAAAATTTTAAAACAAACCTGGGAAAGCCACTGGATGAAGAATGTTACCTAGTTACCACCTTTCATCACAAAACAGTTTGATGGAAACTTATAAGAAATGAGCCTCTCTTGTGTCTGTACATGCAAATTTTGTTGGTTTCTTGATGTTAGCACCAAATCAATTATTAACTCACTCACTTCAGACTTTTTCAAACCTGGCTAAGGCGTCAGCCATGTAAACCTGAGCTGGCAGGTTCAATCCAGCCTGGGCCCACCAACCAACAATGATGGCTGCAACCCAAACAAAAATGGCCAGGCGTTGTGGCGGGCACCTGTAGTCCCAGCTACTTGGGAGACAGAGACAGGAGACTCGCTTGAGCCCAGGAATTGGAGGTTGCTGTGAGCTGTAATGCCACGACACCCTACCCAAGGCCTCACTTGAGACTCTGTCTTAAAAAAAAAAAAGACTTTCTCAAACCTATGTTCTTCTAGAAAACATATTTAGAAGGTAAGAACCAATCCCAATATGCATTGACTTTACTGCTTCTAGAAATTTGGTCATCATGATACATCATTACCTAGTATTCTTTAGAATTTTATTACTCATTAATCTTCCATAAATAAGGAAAGACAAGTGAAGTAATAAATTCATAGTTAAGAATGCATATCTGTAAAATGCTCACACAATTTCCTTCACAATATATTTGTGTTTTCAAGCATCAATAAACTTCAGTGTTACACTTACCTGGCAGGGGAGATACCATGATCATGAAGGTGGTTTTCCCAGGGTGAGGCTCGTCCCTCACACTCTGGATGTGTTAAACCCTGTGATTTCCCCAAATGTGGGAAACTCAACTTTATAATTTATGGTAGTGGGGGATTGAGTTCATGCTATCACCTGTTTTAATAAATAAAATAAAATAAACTTCAATGTTTCCCTCAGACATAATTTGAAAGCATCAGTTTGTGTATATTATATTTTTGTTAACTGATAAATCAACAAGCTCTACAGGGCATATATAAATAGCAGAAGCATGCAATTTGCAAGGAGTAGTTTCCATTCAATATTCCCTCTGTTGTTAACAATATATGTACTAACATTTCTTTAGTTAAATGTAAAATATTTTATCTGTTTCTATTCCACTGAGAATCAAAATAAAATTGGTTTACCATAGGTAATTGATATTTGAAGAATAAATCAGGAGAAACTTTCCAAGATCTCATTTGTACCTCAGAATGTATGCCTCCTGGGACTATAATAGAATGGCAAATGTTTGAGTTTGGGCTCAGATAAATTTGCCTGTGGCTTGTGAGGAGAGAGAATAAACAGCTCTCTATAAAATTGTGAGAGATATGCACTTCTTTCATATATTTCTTTGTATTTATGTGGCCAACAATTGTATTTACTGTAAAAGTCATTGATATTTAGAAAAGATCTCTTCTTTTTCTCCTCAGTAGGTATCAGCTGACACCTAGCAAAACTGTTTTGCAAAGTTCTAAATTTTATTTTAAAATTCTTATATTCTGGAAGGTATGTGTATGAAAAAAATGGCCTAATAACTATTAATTATTAATAGATAAATTATTATTTTTTATCTCAAATACAAATTTCATTTAGTAAAAATATTAATTAAGGGTCTTTAATATAAAATGCAAGCTCTGCGCAATTACCCCAGATATGAAATCCAAGAATTAAAAGATACTAAGATGTCATAGTACGCAAAACTATACCAAGAAAGTTGAAAATATAGGTAGAGTAGACAAATTATTGGAAAAGTAAAACTTGCCATATTGATTTAAGAAAAGTAGAAAACTTTTTAAACTTTTTCCTAGTGGATTTTTATTCATTTATTTATTTCAGAGTAGTATGTGGGTACAAATGATTAAGTTACAATGTTTGCATTTGTTAGGTACAGCCCCTGTTGCAGCCACGTCCCACACCCAGGAGGTGTGGCACATACCCTCACTTTGTGCCTGCTAGGTGGAAGCACACCCATTCTCCTCCCTCCTCCCTTTTCTGCCTCCTTCTTCCCCCAACTTGAATTGAATTGAGTTTTTCTCTTGTGTGAACATGTATTAGTTCATCTATTGGCTTCATGTTAGTATTCAGTACATAAGATACTCACCTTTCCATTCTTGTGATACTTTACTAAGAGGAATATGCTTCAACTCCATTCAAGTTAATACAGAAGACATAAAGTCTCCATATTTGTATACCTAATAGTATGCCATGGTATACGTATAACACAGTTTATTGATCTATTCATGGGTTCATGGGCACTTAGGTTGTTTCAATATTTTAGTGATTGTAAATAGAGCTGTGATGCTAATGTCTCGATGATAAAATGTTTTCCTTATGAGTAGATACTAACTAATGGGATTGTGGGAGCAAATGGAAGGTCAATTTTGTGTTCATTGAGGGTTCTCCCTACTTCTTTCCAAAGAGGCTGTTTTATTTTGCAGTCCCACCAGCAGGGTAATGGTGTTCTCTTCTCTCCGCATCTCTGCCAGCATCTGCAGCTTTGGGACTTTCTGATGTGGGTTATTCTCACAGAAGTTCGGTGATATCTCAGGGTGATTTTGATATCCATTTATTTGATCATTAGGGTTAATGAGCATTTTTTCATATGTTTGTTGACCATTTGTCTATTTTCTTCCAAGAAGGTTCTGTTCATGTCTCTTGCCCAAAAAATGTAGAAAACTTTACTTTTATTTTTGCAGTTTTTGGCGGGGGCTGGGTTTGAACCCACCTTATATGGGGCCGGCACCCTACTCCTTGAGCCACAGGCACCAGCAGAAGTAGAAAACTTTAATAATATGGTAACAACAAACATTAGAGATATAAAGTTAGCAGTTTAAAGTTTTTTCCCACTGATGTATTTATCTTATGTACACACATATTCATACAGTTCTAAAAATGAATACAATGAAGAGATATTTCTCTATTTTTGCATGACCAGCAGAAAAAAAGAAGAAACACTCTGCTTTCTTTTTGTGATGCTTGCATTACACAGATAGTCAAACCAGAGAAAGATAATACAAGTCTGGAAAGCTACCGCACCACTGCACTTATGAATGCAGACAAAAATTCCTAGACAAATATTACACAATTAAATTGAGCAATGTAGGTGAAAAATAATTGACCAACTTAGGTGTTTAATTAAAAACTGGAAACTGGTTTAATATCAACCAATGCTGCTGTATATGAGCCTTGATATTTGGTGTAGTATAAAACAAACTTTACAAATCAGTGGTGAAAAGATGAGCCAACTACAAAATGGTCCAGAGACTTGTATGTGTGTGTTTATGTGTATATAAAATATTGCTACCTCTCAAACACATCAAAATAGAAAAATCCAGTCCAAGTGGATTACAATCTTCTACATGAGAATATCTTTATGGCTTTGGGGTTAGAGAAGGGGTTGTCAAACATGACCTGAGAGGCACTAACCATGTAATGTTAGAGCAACGCACAGGGGCTCAAAGTAGTACCCAAATTAATTGAAGAGAGCAAGTGACGTTTTAGCAAGAAAAATAAAGTTTATTAATGACCTTCCCAGCAAACTGGACCCTGTCGTAGTGACTGTAGACTTTGTGGAAAGTTGTGTAAACTGCACCCCACAAATACTGGGGAGTATCAGGTGCTTATTGGAAGTATTAAGACCCCGAAAGGTTTTAATTAACTCTTTTCTCAAAATAACTCACAGGCAAGTTTTTTCTTTCCTGTGAAATGTCTTATTTTATTTTATTTTTATTGCTGGGGATTCATCGAAGGTACAGAGAATCAGATTACACAGCCTTATTCCCATAATAGCCCAGGTCAGCCTGAACAAACTAGTCCAAAGTAGCCTAACCACATCTGCCATCCACCCTCCTCATGTCTAGCTAACTCGTAACTGTAATGTTCCTCTCAGGTGCAGCTATGGCACTTCTCCATTTGCCATCAAAATAGGACAAGACCCTGTAGAAAAGCCTCCCAGTAGATCAACCTGGTGTCAAGTGTGTTGTTCCCTACCTCTGTCATGTAATAGAAGCCTAACATATACCTACTGGGTGACTACACCCATAATGATTGTCAATTTAGGAGGTACTACATTCTGGTGGATGAAGCCCCTTTTTTGCAGGCATTATTTATAAAACACTACCTTCACTGTCCGTTCAAAGGCAATACCATCATTCTATCAAGTAGACTATATATAATAGGACCATCATTTTACATTACTATGCGCTCAGTCTTACATATTTGGGGTATTAAATAAGACCCTTAGTTCAAGGATATACCATAGAATCTCTATAAGTTGACCATGCTAGGGACTATAACAAATAGGTCAACATATGGAGGTAGCAAAATAAGGAACTAGGGTTCTGTACTGATATGTACATGTACTTTACTTTCTTGTACAGCTTTGATTAGAGAAAATAACACTAAATCATACACAATCAAAACAGTAAAATACATACAGTATTATATAAAATTAATACATTTACTGATTTCTCATAGTTTAGTCATTCTTTCTTTTTTTTTTTTTTTAAATAATTTAATTAATGATCTTTAAAATTTTTCAAGGTTGGCCAGGGTGGTGGCTCACACCTGTAATCCTAGTGCTCTGGGAAGCCGAGGCAGGTGGATTGCTTGAGCTCAGAGTTCAAGACTAGCCTGAGCAAGAGTGAGATCCCATCTCTACTAAAAATAGAAAAACTAGCCAGGCATTATGGTG
>CAUYON010194215.1:0-15955 GCA_963573935.1 Arctocebus calabarensis | reverse complement strand
AGGGTGAGGGGGGAGAGGATAAAGGGTGAAAACACACCTGAGGTGCATCTTTGAAGGGTCAGGAGAAAACTACTAAATGCAGAACAAAAATGTTTTCACACAGTAAATGAGAAAATCTCATGAATGTTATGTCGAACAGGCAGAGGAAAATATCTCAGATTGTATATGAAGCCCGCACACTGTACCCCATGATTGAACTAATGTACACAGCTATGATTCAATAATAATAAAAAAAAAAGAATGACAGTGGGAAGCTCAATTTCCAATAAGAGAGGCAGTCATGGCTCAGAAGACGGGGTGCTACAGAGACTGGAAGATATAGTTCAAACCTGGAGGCATTTTGATGGTACAGCCACAAGGATTCCCTAATGAACTGAGTACAACTGTGAGGAAAAAAAAATAAAAGAGACGTTGAGGATGATTACAAAGTTTTGACCTTAAAGTTGCTGTCTATGGAGAGGATGAAGGCTCTGTGGGGCAGGTGCTGTGAGAGGGGAGACCCGAGTTCTAGTTTTGGACCATTTCAGTTTGAACTGCTCTTTAGACATCTAAGCTGAGATGTTGAAGGAGTCAGGATTTCAGGAAGAAGTCTGGACTGGATGAAAATGAGAGTCGAGTTCATAGAGAAATCTTCCCTCACCCCACCTGTAGCTACTTTCGTAGAAAATCCAGTGTGTACTAGAGCAACGTGAAAACTGTTTTGTATTTATTTGGAGTTTGAATCTCAGCCCGGATCATTAATGCAGTGAGAGAGTAGCACTCGGGTGGGGAAGATTGTTTGTGTGGGATGAGCTCCTGCAAAGCAGGGTGGCCCGCGTGCCTGGCTCATACCCAGTAAAAGCCAGCTAGTGCACTCAATCCTATTTCCAAGTAGAGAACACATGTGTGCATTGCCCAAATGTCCCCCAAAAGGGGTTGTGGTGCTTCCTTTGTTGAAAATCCCTGCTCTGCACCCTCTGTGACAGGCTCTAACTGCAGTGTGGCTTCCACATCTATATGGCCAGGCTGGATCTCTCAAGCTTTTAGACTTGCTTGATGGCTAGTCACGTTTGCTTGACAGTCCTGCAGGTCACATAAGCTCCACATATCCAAAGCTGCATTTATCCAATCATCCTGCTTCTCTACCAACCCTGATTCTGTATCATCGCTCCCCTAAGGAGTGCACCTAAACCAGGGCAATATCTTTTGCTGTCCTATCTCCCTTAACCCCACCCCTTACTTCTGCTCATCACCAAATCTTATCACTTCTACCCTCCAGATCTCACCAAAGCACCCACTTTCTTCCAACCCTGCTGCCATTGTCCACATCTAGGCTACCATCCAGAACACAACAACAGCCTCCTAACTGGTCTCTTGTGTTTAGTCTTGATTTCTACAGTCCATTCGTTCTTCTGGAGAGCTGGAGTGAGCTTTTGGAGACTCAAGTCTGATCATTATTATTCTGCTTATGACCTTGAAGTTACCCCTTGTTAGCTTTAGGGTAAAGCTCAAGTTCAAGCCTTTTTTCATCTCCTCACCACCTGCATTGTCCTTACCTTTTCATCTGAGCTACACATGTTTTTCTCCAGGAAGCATTTCTTATGCCCTGCTCTCAAATCTGGGTTATATTTCTTCTCTCTCTGTTTTCAAAGTGTACTGATAGCCTCTGGAACACTCAGTTCATTAAATTACTGTTTCATTTGTCTGCCCTTTGACTCACTGTCCATGACGTGAAGGCAGAGAATCTAGTCTTGTTTCTGGCTGTCTTCCAGTCCCTGCAAGTTTTTTAAAAAATTCCCTTACCTATTTTTTTTTATGGCTGACTGGGAATGAATAGACAGTTGGATGGAAGACCCTATAGGTGGGTGGGTGAATGATGAATGCAGGGATAATATTTAAAATAACCCCGTGGGACATGGGCACCTCCCAACAGGAATAGATGCAGCTACAAAAATCCACACAGGCCAAGTCACCTGAACTCATGAAGTGTCAGCTTCAGATGGATGGAAAAAAGCAGCACAGCCCTGGGAAATAGGGAAGAGTAAAAACATTGAGAAATGAGGTCAGAAGGACTCCTTGGGGTCCTTCTGAGAAGACATGGCAAAGACAACCTGATGTGACATCTGACTATGGTGGGAATTCTTATCTTGGGGCCTATGGGTGGTGTTTAGGGCATCTACAAGGCCCTTGCTAATGGCAGGCCACTTTTTCATTGAACTTGTATACTTTTATGGCATATGGCTCATTAACTTTCGTTAGGTTTCCAAAGGGGTCTGTGACCTAGAAAAAGGTTAAGACCATTGCTTTAGAAACGCCAGATCATCAAAGGCGAATGCTGCCCTGTCTTTGAAGCTTTGCCCACCACACTAGCTTTGAAGCTGAAAAGACCATTCTCAAAGGTTTTCATATTAAAGCAGGGGGCTTGGGCCTTTTCTAGTGAGTAGTTATTTTTGACTTCTCTGAAGCCACCTGAGAATGGGCCTAGCAGGTGTAGGGGTGAGGTGGGGGCTGCTTGTGAGAGAGCAAGTTGGTGAAGGGGGCATGGGATAGGTGCAGTGGCACCCTGGGCCCGGTCTACTCACTGCTGGAAATCTCTGTGACTCCTGGAGAAGGGGAAAGCATTTGACAGTAGCACCCAGCCGGAAGGTTGAGTCTGGATCTTTGAATTTATTGAAGATTCTGGATGAAGTTTTAGAAAAAGAAGTCCATCCAGGGGTCCCCTGCTCTAACCTAGAGTGGGCACAAATGGGTGCCAGACCCTGAAAGCTGGATTATGTTAAGCCTATTGACAGGGTCCTCACAGAATAGTTTTGGTGGTTGTATTGACTTGTTTTGAGATGAGCTGGGGGTTTGGGGAGGAGAGGGTGCCATATCTGCTGCTGTCCTTGTGTTTTAAAAATTCTGTTATAATATCTATCCTCAGCCTTTCTCCAGAAGGGTTGGATATTTTGTGTATACACGCATATACTATAAGTATACACGCACACACACACTTATATATATTCCTTTATGTATTTTTCAAGAAATTACAGAACTAATTATTGTTTTACAAAAACATTTATTTCTATGAGATTTTAAATGAATCCCATCTTACCCAGTTCACCCATGGCCTCAGGGGGCATTGAAGTATCCAGTCTGGGGAGGCCAGATCAGTCTGAAGCAGAATAAGGTGTATGCACCCTTCCTCAATTTTGCGGCAAATGCCTGCATGTGTGTTCTGCACCCGTCCCCATACCCACTGGGGTTATGTTATTCAACCATTCATGTACACGTTCACATACACAGAGGAAATTACTCCCCTGGTTCAGTTTCCTTTTGCTTTGTGAGAGCTCAGCCTGGAAGTTTCCAAGGCCCTTTCAGAAATGATATCGGCCTCTTCTCCCTGGATGGAGAGAGCATGGCACAGGTTGGCTGCCTGGGCATGTTTTGCTCATAGCTGCAAGCTGTGGCTGTCAAGGTGTCTTTCTGGAAGTACAGTCTTCAGCTAACTTCCTGATTTGCCCTGGTCATAGCTAACAAAGTAGCTGATTCCTTGGCAAAGTTGTCTCCTCACAGCGTGGCCAGGCAATCCAGTGCCCCATAGCCCTTGGGGCTATCCGCCTCTCGGGTTCTCCCCATTTTATTATTCTGTGTCTTTCTCCTTTGCATTGTGGCTTCCTTGACACTATAGAATTTGTTTTTCCTCAATTTAGTCTTTGCAGGGATCTCAGTCCCAATCAGGGCAGGACCCAGAGGCTTTCTCTGTGTGCTGAGGCTCTATTTTAGTCATTCTGTAATTGTCACTCTGGGGTTCACAGCATTCATGGGGCGACAGGGATAGAGGGATGAGGTTGCCTACCCGGTACCCTTTAAGGGGCAATGAAAGCCTCTCTTAGCCCCTAAGCTCACCCTAAACACTAGCACAAATAAGCTCCTGAGGCACCTTTGAGGGATCAGAAGCCCTCGTTCCTCAGGGAGGCATGGGGAAGCTGGACACACACTTCATTCACATTTATTTATGAAAGAATCCATAGGGAAGCCTTCAGGGCTATTTATCTGGCAAAAGGAAGATGCAGTGGTGTCTGGCAGGGCTCAAATAGCTGTCAGGAGTCAGGAGGAGACGCTTTGTTCTGTGTGGCCTGGGGGAGCTGGGTTGGAAAAGCAGAGGAGGTGCAAAGAACCACTTCCGGACTAGGGAGGGCTGGCTCTCCCCAAGGGCAGTGGGCACAGTGAGATGTTCTCCTGGCAAAACAGGGAACCAGCAGCGAGTTGTCCCTGCTTCAGGTGATTCAGCCTGGTAGATTAAGTTATATACCTTTTGTTCTAATTCTCTGGAAAACTTTGACTAATATAGGTATATTTAATTTGTCAGAACAGCTTTGCACTACAGAGCTCATTCTGTTTCCTGCCTTAGTAACTCAGCACTGCATTTATAAGATCCACTTGTGTTGCTACATGTGCAACTAGTTGGCTACTTCTAACTATACCTGACTGGTATTCCACACTTGGTATAATCAGATACCACAGATCATACTCTGATGAGCAGCCTTTTACCCCCATCCTTATGGATAAGGTGTGACCATTCCTCAGGGCTGCATGTCCAGGTTTGGTTCTCTGAACCAGAAGGAAACTCACTTTTGTATTTCTGGAACATGGGTTCTAGTTCATTTTTCAAATGTTGCTTAATAAAACAGGATTTTGTTTTTGCTCCCTGTGTAGACATTCCTTCCCAGAAGAGAGATCATTTTAGAAGAGTTGAAACCCACCTGAACCCCTGATACTTGTAACCACTGTATCTATGTGTACACACATGCACACACAAGAGATGTGTCAGCAGGCTGGTGGCTTCCCCATTTCACTGAGCTGTGTGGAGGGGACCCTGTCTGCCCCTTTGCATGTGCTAGAGATGAGGCACTCCTGGTTCAGGTCTATCAGCAATGCAAGGAAGCTATTGCTACATAAAAGATGAAATTGTAGTACCTGGCAGTGCTGTTGGGAAATGCTGACGCAGAGCTGTGACTGCTGAATTCTTTGGCTTGCTAATAATAGTGCTTGCTTGTAAATAAAATATATCCATGCTAAGTTCTTTGAAATCCTCTCCTCACATTCCTAGTTAAACCTAGCATGTCTCCCTGGTTTCCAAGTCTTCTCTAAATCACCATCAAGGAGAAGTTGTGATCTGACCCTCCAACTGAGGGTCTGAACGACACCCAGCTCCAACACCCAGAAGGCCTTTGGCAGCCTTCTTTTGTACTCATGGTTCCAGTTTCCTTTCAGAACCTCAAGGACTCTCAGTCTTTCTCTCTTAACCCTTTGTTCTCATGTATGCATCAGTGATTCATACAAAATGATTCAGAGATTATCCTTTCTAAACTCCCATTGGAAGCAGGGATGCTGTCCCCAGGGCATTGGCGAGGACATTCTCCCTGTTTTGCCAGGAGCACATCTCACTATGCCCACTGCCCTTGGGGAGAGCCAGCCCTCCCCAGTCTGGAAGTGGCTCTTTGTAACTCCTCTGCTTTGCAACCCAGCTCCCCCAGGCCACACAGAACAAAGCATCTCCTCCTGACTCCTGACAGCTATTTGAGCCCTGCCAGACACCACTGCATCTTCCCTTTGCCAGATAAACAGCCCTGAAGGCTTCCCTGTGGATTCTTCCATAAATAAATCTGGATGGGGTGTGTGTCCATCTTCCCCCATGCCTCCCTGAGGAACGAGGGCTTCTGACTCCTCAAATGCACCCCAGGAGCTTATTTGTACAAGTATTTAGGATAAGGTTAGGCACTAAGAAATGGAGTCAAGAGGTATATAGGTACACACACACACACACACACTTATATAAATTTATTATAAGGAATTAGCTCACGTGATTGTAGAGACTGACAAGTCCTAAGATCTGCAGCGGCAAGTAGAGACCAGGAAGGCAGATGCTGTAATTCCAGTCTTCATCTGAGGCCTAAGAACCCTGAGGGCCAGGGGTGAGATTCCTGTCTGAACGTGCAAGCTCAAGACCCAGGAAAAGCTGTTTTTTGTTTGAAGGCCATATGCAGGAGGAGATCCCTTTTACTCCATGAAGGGTCAGTACTTGTGTTCTATTCCTATCTTTAGCTGTTTGGGTGAGGTCTACCCACATGAGGGCAATCCGCTTTACACAGCCTATGGATTCCAATGGGAATCTCACCTAAAATGTTTGACCAAGTACCTCATGGCCCAGTCAAGTGGACACAAAAAGTTGACCATCACAATACCTATGCTTATACAGCAAAATGACACATTTCCAAGGACAAGTGTAAATTTAAGGATAGATAACATCTGAGTGACTCCTCAGGAGGGTGGACAAAGTGAATTGATAAAGGAAATTTGAAAAGGATAAAAAAAATCAAGAAATGGAAAAACATTTCATAAGAATAACAGAAGCAGAGCTAAGGGTCTTGCCAAACGTTCAGTCACCCACACTGTGTGTAGTGTTACCTCTGCATTTGGCGAGATTCAGCACCTATGGAGAGAGCAGGAAATGGGTCCTAATCAGGTCTTCAATCTGAATAAAGTGATGGCCAGTTCAGGAAATGTGGAGAATGTTCAGGTAGAAAGTCAGATTTGGGTCAGAATCTGAAAATGTTTGGTGTGGCCCTCCCTTCAGATACACCCACCCTTCTGCACCTGCCCTGACCCCAGGAGGTGGGTTTTTATAAGCAGCACCCACCTCCTGATGGTTTTGGCCAATGGGAGGCACTGGCCAGAGATGAGTGGGTTAAAAGAGAGGTTGTAGTGCTAATTTCCTTGGATTCCTCCCTACTGGGCCTCCATTTAACAATGTCTACATTCTTCTCATGAAAGTCAAGTTCTGATTGATCAGACCTCAGCTTCAGCTCTTCCTATCCCTGGTCCCTTCTCAACCTGGCAGTGCCTGTAGCATCCTGCTGCACCTGTCTTGGGAGCTGCATCCTCCCTTGTTCTTGCTTCTTACCTCTGCCCACACATTTGTGAGCAGTTCCTTTTTTATACTTTTTGTCAGGGCCCTGGCCAATAGAGTGGCACCAGAGCCAGTCAAAGAGAACTCAGGGATTGGATTGCTTACTTTTCTAACAAGAGCATAAATGGCCTTATTGCTGGGGAATGAGATGCTGGTTATCTGTGGCATGTGTTGGCATCAGTTACTGAAATTAATGCTGGTCATGGAATGGGAGAGAGTGCTGATGGAGGCTAAGACTTTGAGGGATCAAAGGATGGAGATACTTAGTCACTATGGCAACAATAGAGATTTCAGAGACGTGATGTGGGGAGATTGCCTCTGGCAGCACTTGGGAGTAAATGCAAAGAACAGGACAAATTGCAAGATTTGAATGTCCTTGAAAGGGTGAAGGGATAAAATCTGAAAGCCCCTCTAGTCATTTTGCATGTATCTTTTATGTCCAGTGGTGGCTGCGGAGGATAAAGCCCAGGACAGGTTGTATGGGCTGTGGAGTGGCACAGCCAACAGTCGCTGTATTCCCTACACTAAGATGAGGACACTGGAGGGCAGAATGAGATCCTGAGACCGTGCAATGGGGGCTTTGAATTGACATATTGGTGGCTGAGAACTCCCCTCTAATATTCTGTCTGAAGGGTCTTTTTTCTGTACATAAAATCCTTGCAACAACTTCACCCTGGAACTGCTAAATTCTCCTCAAACCTACCTCTACTGTCTCACGGCCCAAAGTGATGTGCATGGTCCTATGAAGTCTGACAGAGATGTAGAAGGCCTATGCTAGGGGAAACTAGCCTGTTGTTTTAGTTTAGGGTCAAGTGGGTACAAACCACCCTAAAACCTACCAGTAGTGGCTTGGACTAACCACGTTATATTATCAAATTTGTTTACATTGGCTAGAGTTCAACCGGGTAGCTCTTCTGTAGGGACCTTAGCTGGAGACACAACTTTCAAAATAGCTTTGGGTATCCCTTTGTGAAACTTCTCTTTAATATTAGTGGGAATTCTTTCCCAGCTGGTGGTTGTGAAGAAAAGTGGTCCAAGGTGAAGGTGGAAGCTGCATATTTTTTAATGTGACTGTATTGAGAGACAGGGTCTTGAAAAAATTAAATAGGGTCATTAGGGTGGACCTTAATTCACTATGTTGGATGTCCCTTGAAGAAGAGTCTATCAGGACATAGATATTTCCAGAGGGAAGATCAAGTGGAGACACAGTGGAAGAAGAAAGCCATCCACAGGCAAGGAAAGAAGTCTTCACAGCAAACTGACCCTGCCAACACTTTGGTCTCAGAACTGCAAGGTAATAAATTTCTGCTGTTTAAGTCACCCAGTTCATAGCATTGTGTTATGGCAGACCTAGAAAGCTAATATAAATAGCAAAGCACTTGCTGCCGTATTTACCATTCCTATAAATCACTACATTGGCAGTGTCTCGCTAATTTTTATCAGCAGAATTCTGGGAAGAATATGAGAGTTCATTTTAAGAAGTGATAGACTCAGGATATCAAAATATAAGATTAAATCAGAACAAATTTGTCAATGTGGGGCATGTATCTAGGATTTGAAATTTAATGTACTGCCGTAAGCAGTTGGGAATAGCATTAACAATCTCCTGGTTGGGTAATTAATACCTGGATTCAGTAGCCCCCTACAGTCAAAGATATTTGCGTGCTAGAAATTTCTTGGCAAAGAGGAAGGATGAAAAACTCTATGGTGGCTATGTTATGTGTGCCCTTGGTGGTGGTGGGAAACACTGCAGTGAAACTAGGCTCAGAGATTTCAGTGGGAGTAACGGGATCCAGGCATTGCAGAGGCCCAGTGGCATCGTTTAATTGTCAGAGATGAGTGGGTGCAATTACTAATTTAAGCCCCAGGGATAGAGTGGTAACCAGAGCATTTTGACCCAGGGAAACTATGGTGATGGCTTGTTGATTAATTGATCCTTTGTAGTAAAATGAATGTGCAGCCTGCTAAGGTGATGCTTGTCATATAAGTGGAAAAATTTTAGCTGCTTTGGCTACAAACCCAAGTCAGACAGCCACAATGAGAATTTATGATATCACTTCCAATTTCCAGACCCATGCTACTTCATGTATCTAGAACCCTACCAGTTGAAGGAGAGGCCATGTCCCTTTGAGAAAAGACCCTTGAAAAGCTTAACTTGTGAATATTCCCTTAAACTTTTCTCTGAGGGATATGGTACTGTTTTCCAAGGTACTATTTTCTGTGGACTAGGGGATGAGAAGTATTTTGACTTCTCAGAAGTTATTAGGTATTGGCTCTGAAGTGACGCTGAATGCTTAGAAACATACAATACCACACGATCTGGTCATTTGGCATGGAAGCTTATGGAAATGAGATGGCAAATGAAGCTTTGGCATAAGGTTATCTTTCAGGGAACTAGAGGGGTATGGATGATGAGCTATCGTTCTTGTGATTATTTTACATTCTGTGGGAGGAAAGACATCATCTGAATGGACCCAATCTAATCACATGGGCCCTTCAAAGCTGAGAGTTTTATTCTGGCTACTGGCAGAAGAATAAGTCAGAGATTTGAAGCACAAAAGGGGATTCTGTTGCTGGCTTTGAAGAGGGAAGAGGCCACATGCCAAGGAGTACAGGGGGACCTTCAGACAAGCAGAGTAAGGAGCACCCAGCACTCTAATCACAAAGAACTGAATTCTGCCAATACTCTGGGTTAGCTTGGAAGTGTATTCTTCCCCAGAGCCTCTAGACAAGAGTCCAGCTCAGCCAATACCTTGACCTAGAACTTGTGAGACACCAAGCAGAGAACCCTAGGATTCTCATCTGTAGAACTATAAGATAATACATGGGAGTTGTTTAAAGCTGCTAAATTTATGGTAAATTGTTACTCAGCAACCAAAAATGGGGGATACAATTGAGAGTAAATATATTTAGTAATTGGCAGAATCTCTCTGTGATTCACTGACCCATCAAATAAGGCCTATTTTGATAGGAAGGAACCGCCTACCACCCCTTCCAAATAAAGAAGAAATACTGCATCCCAAGAAGATACTGTGCCACAAATGCTGCCATATAATACCTGAGAGATTCAGGGGTGGTGACACTTGTTTAACTGGATTCTGTCCATTGCAGAATCCAAATAGCTTGGAGAGTGACTGTGGATTATCACAAATATAATTAGGTAGTGATGCCAGTGCAGTGTGGTTTGAAATAAAGGATGTTTACTGGACACACCGAGACATCTTTGGCATCTAGCATACAGCAGTTGATCTAGTAAATGCTTTATTATTTTTATCAATACCCGTTGATGAATTTAATCAGAAGCAATTTGCCTTAATGTGGCCAGGACAAGAGTCCATTTTCTTACCGCAGGATTATGCCAGCTTTCTTGCTTATTGTCTTAATATCATCATGAAAGAAATTGATTGTCTTGATCGCCTGTGGAACACCATGCTATTCCATCACATTAAAGATGTAATGCTAATTGGACTCAATGAGCCGAGTACCAAACAGCTTATATAACTTAAGAGACACATACATGCCAATGGATGAGAGGAGAACTAGTGATTCAGGAGCCTGACATATCAGTCAAGTTCTTATGGGTCTAGTATTCTGGGAAAAAAATCCTTTTAAGAACAAAAAACAAGGGGCTGTATCTCACACTTCTCACAGCAAAGAGAGAGGCAAGCATGCTGTGAGGTGGCACCTTTATGGTTTAGAAGCTTGGTCTTGGAAACAAGAATTTCCTGTCATGAAGACTTATTTTGTTACTGCCACTCCTGAGTGCCCAATTTTCTAGCAACAGAGGCTATTGCTGAACTTCTTATATGTTATGTGTCCTTGAGGGACAAGCCAGCCAGCCACCTTAATATAGGTTGATTACATTAGACTTCTTTCCTTGTGGAACAGGTAGCAATTTGTCTTCAAGGAAATTTGTGCCCCACCCCCTGTGTGTGTATAGATATATAGATATATAGATATTCTAAATACGAGTTTGCCTTCCCTGTTTGCAATGCTTCTTTGGCAATACTAGTGAATGACTTAGAAATGCTTTATCCATTGCCATGGTGTCCCATACTTTATGCTGGTGATCAAGGACTTATTTTAGGGTAAAAGAAGTATACTAGTGGATTCTTATCTCTTGAGCCCCATCACTGAGAAGAAGCTTGTTTGGCACACTGATGAAGTGCCCTGTTGAAGATTCACTGATGGTGCCCTCAGGGAGCTACCTTACGAGGTCAGAGCATAGAGGGTTCAGGCTATGCTTTATTTAAATCAGCAGACTGTATATGGTTCTGTTGTCCCTCAAGCCAGATTGTACAGGTGTGTGATTAAAGAAATAGAAGTGAAAATATACCTAAGGACTTTTTGCTTTCTTCCCTTATTAACCTTACCTTAAAGGGTTTGGAGGTCCTTGAGCCAAGGGAGGAGTAATTCTAATAGAAAACAGAGACATGTTTCTGTTAAATTTGAAGCTGAGAGTATCCCCTTGCCATTTTGGGTTTCTTATGCTGTTGAACCAACAGGCACAGAAGGTGGTCACTGTAAAAATCAGCTCCTGATTACCAATGAGAAAATGTGTTACCTTATCCATCACCATGACAGTTTACATTATATCATGTCTTACTTTATTTATCCATTATTATGTGACAAATTATCCAGAGTCTTAGGGTTTTTTTTATTTTATTTTATTTTTTTTGAGACAGAGCCTCAAGCTGTCACCCTGGATAGAGTGCTGTGGCATCACAGCTCACAGCAACCTCCAACTCCTGGGCTCAAGCGAGTCTCCTCCTCCACTTCCCAAGTAGCTGGGACTACAGGCGCCCGCCACAGTGCCTGGCCATTTTTTGGTTGCAGCCATCATTGTTGTTTGGCAGCCCGGGCTGGATTCAAACCCACCAGCTCAGGTGTACATGGCTGGCGCCTTAGCCCATTGAGCCACAGGTGCCGAGCCAGAGTCTTAGGGGTTTTAAACAACAGATATTTTTTAGCCAAGTTTCTGTCTCAAGGTCTCTTACAAGGCTGCAGTTAACATACTTGAGGGGTTGCATTTTCATGCAAAGGCTTGAGTGGGGAAGGATTCACTTTGAAGTTTACTCATGTGGTTGTTAGTGGAATTCAGTTCTGTGATGGCTTTTGAACTGGGGAACTCAGTTTCTCAATGAGGTTTCTTGCTATGTGTCTGTCTTCACAGAGCCCCTCACAACATGTCAGCATGCTTCATTACCACAATAACACCAGAAACGTGTGTGTCTGTGTGTGCATGCACACAAAAGAGAATACAGATGTCAAAGTCCTTAATGACCTAATCTCAGGAGGAAATTTCCATCATTTTTGTCCTATTTTATAAATTTGAAAGAAGTCCATTCTTCAGATACCTCAGTTAAGAGAATGGTCTTCCATCTAGATTATTGCAGATGACTCTTCTTTTTGTGGCTAAATAGTATACCATGAATTAATGGTATTAAATAGTATATCATGAATTAATGGGCACTTGGATTGAGTCCATATCTTTGCAATTATGTATTGTGCTACAATAAACATTTGAGTGAAGGTGTTTCTTTGTTGAAAAGTCTTCTTTTCCTTTGGGTAGGCCAAGGAGGCATTACTGGATTGAATACACACTCTTAAATTAGAACTATCCAGTGAGCACACATGTGCACAGAGGGAAGTAAAACTCAGTGGAAATCAAGCAGAGGGGAGAGAGGAAAAGGGGATGGGCAAAATCCTACCTCATGGGTACAGTGAACACTATTTGGTTGTTGGGCTCACCTATCCCAAGACTCAAGTATTACAAAAACAGTCCATATAACCAAAAACCTTTGTAACCTCTTAATATTTTGAAATTAAAACAAAGAAGCAAGTCACTCAGATTAGCCTCCCATGCCCTTGTGGGGGAAGGGCTTACAGGAAGGTATGAACACCAAGAGATAGACATCACTAGGGGTCCTTTCAGAAGGCTGCCTGCCTCAAGACACTTGTTTTATGATGAAAGGATTAAAGCAGTAGGCTTATGTTCATTGTGCCCTATCACTCACAATGGCTAAATTAAAGATCAGTCTGGGACTGAAGGGAATGCTTTGGGTCCCTCTTAGTACTTCCTTGTTCAATAGCCCCGGTCAATGGAAAACTGTTGCAGTTTGGTAGAGAAAGGTTGGTAATGGCAAAGATCCTAAAGAAATGAAGGTTTGATTTCCATCTGGTAAAGAAGATGCAGGAGTTACTCTGCAGAGAGTAAAGGTCACATATACATGGAAGAAAGGAGTGACGATTCACAATTTATTCCTTGTGACCAGTTACAGAATTGTGGACAGAAGCAGTGAAATGTGAGGTGCATTGATTACTTCTGTGACTTCTTTCCCTTCTACTGTCTCATATGGAGAGCACCCTCTGTGTTAACATTTTAGGTTTAAGGTGAGGATATGATCGAATTGACATTATCAAGTGATGGTATGACAGCTGTTAGAATTTTGTGTGTTCTACCTGTTAAGAACGTGAGTTTTCCATCCAAAGCATAAGAGTAAGTGCAAAGGGAGAAAGGGGTGAGTGGGTGGGGGGTGCTGCATGTTCTTCCTGAGTTTTCCCAGATCCATTCCCGACACCTCTGCATCAATTTTCTGTTTCCTGAGTTGGATTCCTTTTCGGTTCAGTCAATGAGAGAAATTAGCAGAAGACTGGATGGTAAAAAGGGACAGAGTTTGAGCTCTTATCCCCCCGTGTTCCTTCTGGGTCACAGTTTGACAGTGGCTGCTTTCTTCTAATGAACACCACGGTTCCTACAGGAAGGTGATGACCTCTTAGGGAGACGGGTCTCACCAGTTCTGGCAACAGCCTGTTTCCTCTCCCCTTTTGGGTAAGGGGAGGTAAAAGCTTTTCATCATTGCTGGTTGCTTGCTGTCCCTGGTGGGTTTCTCTCTCTTTTTTTAAAAATTGTTTTTATTATTAAATCATAGCGGTGTACATTAGTGTAATCAAGGGGTATAATGTGCTGGTTTCATATACAATCTGAACTATTTTCATCAAACTGATTAACATAGCCTTCATGGCATTTTCTTAGTTATTGTATGAGGACATTTGTATTCTGCATTTAGTAAGTTTCGCCTGTACCCTTTTAAGATGCACAGTAGGTGTGGCCCACCAATTACCCTCCCTCCACCCCAACCTCACCCCTCCCCTCCTAGACACCCTGGTTGGTTTCTCTTAATCCTGCCTACATATTTGTAAATAGTCCTTTTCTTAACCCCTATCCCTTTTGTGCAAACCATCTGTTTCATGTTAGGACCGTGACTAATTCAGTTACAGTGACTCCTTAAGGGACTATTGAACAAGTTTGGTTTCTCCATTCAGGAAATGCAGACAATGTAAGTTATGCTTATGAATTATTTAGTATAGTTTATTATAAAATTTGTTTTGTGTTTCATGAAGGGCCTCCAATGAAACTTGCTGAACTGAATGTACAAGTTGTGACATGAGCTCTATTCTGAGCATTTTGTTCATGAACACAAAATCTAAGGAACTTTCAAATATGACAAGTCCCTGCCAGAGTTAGGAAGGATTTATGTGACTGGCTAGAGTTTACTCAAAGAGTTAGGGAACTCAGGTTCTAGGGTGCACAGCTCTGAATTTCCCTCAGGAGAGCTGACAGAATTTGGTCCTCTAAGGAACTTGTTTGGACGGGGGCAGGGAAGGGACGTGAAGAGATGGGGAATGCCAAATACAACTGTCTGTACGGGGCAACTCTTGCTGAAGACAGTCTCTGAGCCTCACTTCTGGTCCCCATCTAGTGGTCAGTGAGTGGGGTGTCTGCCTGTTTGTCCTCCTGAGAGCTGTCAAAGCCTGGTCTGGAGCTCCTGGGTGGGTTATTTCCTTCCTCCCCCTGCTTCCCTTCTGCCTCACACAGACTGATGGTATTTTCCCCAGAGCATATCACAGGGGACTAATTAGGTTTGCAAAGTGCTTCTTGCTATTTTAAAACCTTGATTTCCAGTTGACTTGAAAGCAAAGTATTTGGATAAAATGCTGTCCTTGGCTTTGGAAGCTGGTGTGAGCTGGCCCGATGAGGCACTTTTGAGTCTGCTGCGCCCAGCAAGTACCAGATTTCTCAAATTTCACTCCCAAGTCCCTTCAAGATGTGCACTCTGACACTGAGAAATACCTGCCAAAATAGCCTCCATCTGTATATATGTTTTTTTCTTTTAGTCTTGTCCAGAACCAGAGTCTTTGGAGTTCTTCATTCATTTTCAGCTGTCTCGGCCGTTCTCTGAGCTCCCTAAGATTTGGTGATGTCTTTCTGGTTGATATTGATGTACAGACCATTTAAAGTGGCATCAATCAGTAATTTGTAAGACATGAAAAAAGCTTATATTATAATGTTATATTAAGAAGAAATGTACAAAGCTGTATATACAGTCTGATCACAACCACTTAAAGTATGCTTAGTGAATACAACATTCATGCCTTTGAGAGGTGGCAAAAGGAGTTACAGTTTTATATATTTTAAAAATGAGTTTTATAAAGATTATATATCACCTATATAGTAGAAATATTAATGTTATTTAAAATAAGTAGAATAGGTTCTGAATTGCCATTTGTAATTGCACAGGTTGTGACTGTCCAGGGCACCTGGCTGAAGGTGGCTCAAGCTCAGCACTGACCTAGAGGTGGCACCTGCCCAGGGTGCTCCCACTTTCTAGTTTATCTGCCTAAAGAGGCATCTTCTCTAATCCCCACAGAGACTTTTTTTTTTTTTAAATCTTTATCATTAAATCATAGCTGTGTACAATAGTGCAATCAAGGGGTACAAAGTGCTGGTTTCATATACAATCTTAACTATTTTCATCAACCTGATTAACATAGACCGCCCGAAAATTTCTCCATTATTATTTGAAGAAATTTGTATACTGATTTTATAAAGGTTCGCCTGTAACCTTCTAATATGCACCATAGGTGTGGCCTCACCAATTACCCTCCTTCTCCTTACCCCTCCCTACCTTTGCTCCTTTCCCTATATTCTTGTGTTATACTTGGGTTATAACATTCATATGA
>CAUYON010194214.1:0-19672 GCA_963573935.1 Arctocebus calabarensis | reverse complement strand
TGAGATACTTTGCTAAGAAGAATATGTTCCAGCTCCATCCATGTAAACACAAAAGAGGTAAAGTCTCCATCTTTCTTTAAGGCTGCATAGTATTCCATGGTATACATGTACCACAATTTATTAATCCATTCGTGGGTTGATTGGCATTTGGGCTTCTTCCACGACTTAGCAATTATGAATTGGGCTGCAATAAACATTCTGGCACAAATATCTTTATTATGATGTGATTTTTGGTCTTTAGGATATATACCCAACATTGCCTGTCTTTCTTACTGGTTTGTAGGAACTCTGTATGTTTTACCAATATTAATAGATATTGTGAGTATGTATGTATACACACATATACATACATATATTGGGAATCTTTGCCTTTCAGATGTCAGATGTTATATAGATACAAATCTGATCATCTTTTCCTTGATGATGTCTGCATTTCATGTTATGCTTAAAGATCACCCCACCACAAATATAGCATAATATATACACTTATTTTTTTCTTCTGATACTTTTCTAGTTCAGTCTTTTTGGTGTGTATGTGGTTAGTTCTTTTATGTCTCAGGAAATTCCTGATTCGTGGCCCTGTCAGCAAATTTTATGGCCATAGGAAAAAAAGAATGAATTTTTAATTCAGAAAGATACTAAAAAACCAGAACAGTATGTCCTTTTAGTCATGCTTAACTTGGGGGTTATAGACTGGGGACAATGACTGCCTTCCTTTCCCCTCTACCCCTTTTACATTTGTACTTTCCTTAACTATTTTTAGAAAGTACCTGTTATTTTTACTAGCAATAATAAACTGTATGGCACTTCTGTTTCTGAAATGCTTCCACGTACATTCTAATTTATTCCTCAGAACACTCCTGAGTTAGAATAGTAGGTATAATTATTTCTATTTTGTGGTGAAGAAACTAAGAGTTTATAGGTAACAAATGGTGAAGGTTTTATGGCCCCAAACATTCTAGCTATTGCTCTTTTTAGTTGCCTGAATTCCAGGAGCATATGTATGTTGACCGATAATCAGTCTTCTGTTGTTCATCCCTTTGAAAAAGTCTGTGAATCAGCTACTGCTGTCTGAGTTTTTCATCCACTTGGAAAAAAACAAAACCCCCCTTAGGTTTCACAAGGGTCTGTTAGATGCTTTGTGGGGCAATGGAGAAAACTGGAAGGTTGATAATTAAAATTATGGAATAGTTGAAATAAATACTATGTTGCTTCTCATTTAATAGCCTTTTCTAGTTTCCAGTTTCTGCCCTCTATAGAATTTACCATATACACATTCAAGATTTTAGAAGTATTCTATGAGCCTTTAATAGACTGGGATTTCACTTCCAGTTCTATATGTAGCCCAGTCTGGTACCCCAGCTATTATGTGCCAGTCTCACTTGCCTCTCACAGGTGTGTAAGTCATATCATTCACTTTGTTAACTATTTTCAAATAGTTGTGACTCTTATAGTGAAGCACTTACTGTTAAAAGTACCATACCCATTTTGTTTTAATTTCTCTTATCAATTAGGGCATTATAACAATGGAACTGCATTCTGTGCAATTTTTATTTTTATTTTTATTTTTTTTGAGACAGTCTCTCACTATGTTGCCCGTGGTAGAGTGTGATGGCATCACAGCTCACAGCAACCTCAAACTCTGGGGCTTAAGTCATTCTCTTGCCTCAGATTCCTGATTAGCTGGGACAACACAGGTTCCCACCACAACACCCAGCTGTTTTTTGGTTGCAGTTGTCACTGTTATTTAGCAGGCCTGGGCTGGGCTTAAATCTGTCAGCTTTGGGGTGTGCGGCTGGCACCCTACTCACTGAGCTACGGGCACCGAGCCCATTCTATGCAATTTTTAATGTCTTAGCCTAGAAGTTTAGACTTCTTTTTGTGTAGCATTCATCTGAGAATTCTCAATATTACATGATAAAGTATCTTAGTTCTCCAACTTTGTATTAACTTGATCTGAGCAGAGACATTCCGTAGAATCCAAACAAACATCTTATTTGTATGAAAAGTGAATGTCATTAGAACCAAGTAAACACCATTAAAAAGGCAATGCCCAACTTTGAATTCACTATTGTATCATATTAGGATGAAAGGGGACAAGTAAGGTTGTGAAGAGCTGTTGTTTTTCAGGAATAGGCTCACAAGGATTGCCTGACTGCATTTGAGTGTCTCTTGGAAAGAAGAAAAACATGCTGAATGGGAAGGTCTGTTTTGAACCTAGTTGTAGATGTTTAAATGGCATGTAGGAAAGGAGAGTTTCAGTGTGGTGGCTTGGTCATTGAGGAGGGATTATAATGATATTATCTTTGCAGTCATTTTTGTGCTAAGCTAATTTGCAAAGGGGATTTCTGCTTATGGTAGTGGATTTTTGTCTTTGTCAAGATGAGCCTTAGGTGAAGTTTATTTTTAGGATCTACTCTCTCAACCTGTTGGACTTGCTTCTCTGGCTCCTGCTGGCTTTATCCATGCTCATCCCACAAACCCAGTCATCACCTGTCTTAGATTCTATCATCACGACTGAATATGACAAATAGCTAATAAACCAATCAGTGCTTTTAGAATGTTAGCTATTTGTTGGGGGAATATATGAATACTAATTAGGATCTTCAGGAAATAAATTCTCTAAAGTTGAAAGTTTTTCATTATAGCTAGTGGGAATAAGAACTATTGTGGCCCTATGTGAGCCCCAAAAGTCGTTCCCTCCTCTTCTTTTGGATGATTCTTTCCCTGCCTTGGGTTATTTTCTGTTATATATGAACCCATTAGTCCTGAGTTGAGGACTCACAGACCCTCTGTAAATCTTAATCATGTTCCCTTCTAGCCCTCTGCCCGGGCTCTCCCTTCCTGTACTGCAGTCTGGAAACTCTGTCAGTCCTTAGGTGGGGCATTTGTAGGACTTACCTTGTTTATTTCCCTTCTCTCAGAAATCAGTGTCCTTTGCTGCCTGAAATCCAATACCTGAAAATCATTGGCTCGTATAGGGTAGAACATCCATAAGTTTATCACCCAAGGGACTATAACAAACTGGTCAACGTAAGGATGTGGTTAACATAAGGAACTAGGCCTACTGTACTGATACGTACATGTGGTGCATGTCCAGTCTATGAAAATTAGGTCAACAAGGGTGGAGAATGGATTAGGGGAGAGTGGTATGGAGGAAAAAGAAATGGACAAAAGTAGGAGCTAGCAAGACATACCTGTAAGGAAGCTCTTGAAATAAACCAGATGGGAGATAACGGTGGTGAAGACTAGGAGAGTAGAGATAGAAACTGCAGTCAGGAGAGTTTGTTTGCTTTAATTTTCATAATATGAACACAAATACATAAAGTAGTATAAGGAACTCATGTGGCAGCTTTAGTAACCATCATCTAGTGGCTAATCCTGTCTCACCCATGTCCTCTTCCATTTTACTATGTATTTTGAAGCACATCTTAGATACCATATTTCTTTTGTTAATATTCCAGTGTGTGTCTTTAAAGGTTTTCTTTGATCTGTAGATTTCTCCTCCATCTTTCTTTTTCTCTTAAAGAGATTGGGTGCTTTGTCTGTCTTAAATTTACCAATGCCCAGATTTTTCTGTTTGCTTCCTTGTTACATACCTGAATGTGTTCCTTGAAACTTTATAGTTCTTTTATTTTACTTGATAGATCTAGGGACTTAATCTTCAAGCCTTTAGATCTAATTTTTTTGGCAGGACTACTTCACAGGGGCATTGAATTCTTTTTCTTTTTCTTTCTTCTTTTTTTTTTTTTTGAGACAGAGCCTTAAGCTGTCACCCTGGATAGAGTGCTGTGGCATCACAGCTCACAGCAACCTTAAGTTCCTGGGCTCAAGCGAGTCTCTTGCCTCTGCCTCCCAAGTAGCTAGGTCTACAGACGCCCATCACAAAGCCCAGCCATTTCTTGGTTGTAGCCATCATTTTTGTTTGGCAGGCCTGGGCTGGATTCGAACCTGCCAGCTCAGGTGTATGTGGCTGGCTCCTTAGCCCGTTGAGCCATAGGCACCAAGCCGGAGCATTGAATTCTTAAGAAGACATGTACTACCCTGTTTTCTATTCTTATAATATTAGCTGCAGTTGATGATTGATGTCTAAGATCTATTATTTCATAATAATATTCTAATTCTAGTATTTTTTGTTCACTTATTAACCAGAATGCTTCTGTAAAGAAATTTTTTTCATAGCTGTTTATTACCCTGGGGTATATAATTCATCTAGGAAAGAGAGGAGAAACACTTGAATTTCCTTTTATTTAATGATTTTTGAAATGATGGTTTGCTAGAATCCTTCAGTGGTGACAGATTAAGTATTTTAGTGTCATTAACTAATGGATTTAAATATTTATGTTTCAGTTAATTATAATTTTTTTAAGGATGTTCAAATTGTCCTTGGTTATATCTCATCAGGGTAGCTGCTTCAGGAGCTTTTGAGGATATAGAGAAGATGGGATCTGTGAATTTGAGTGAAGTTGAAGAGGAGAAAGGAGTTAAGGAAAGAGTTGCAGGTTTTTGACTTGGGTGGTTGATGTCATTCACTGAGCAGGGAACCCAGAGAGAGGAGTAGATGTTGGCTTGGCACCTGTAGCTCAAGCAGCTAAGGTGCCGGCTACATACGTCAGAGCTGGTGGGTTCAAATCCAGCCCGGAGCCTGCCAAACAATAGTGACAACTATAACCTAAAAATAGCCGGGTGTTGTGGCGGGCACCTGTAGTCCCAGCTACTTGGGAATCTGAGGTGAGAGAATCACATAAGCCCAGGATTTGGAGGTTGCTGTGAGCTGTGATGCCACAGCACTCTACCCAGTGTGACAACTTAAGGCTCTGTCTCAAAAAAAAAAAAAAAGAAAGAAAGAAAGAAAAAGAGGAGTAGATTTTTAAAGGCAGGAAATGTCTAGACTTGTCTGAGTGCTTACGATGGATATATCTAGGTGGAGATGCCCAGGAGGCAGTTGGACATCAGGATGTGAGCTAAGGCAGTCTGTGACTCCAGCAACCCGGATAAGCCTCAGCTGCTTTGTGTAGTTTACTCATTGCAACAGTGTACATTATGTCTTGTTTGATAAACATCAATCCTTTTGCCAGTAAGAGGCAGGTTCTACCCTAAAAAAGACTGTGCCCCCATTGCCATCTCTTTTCCTTGTGCTTGCTTATTCTTAGGGAGTCAGGTTCAGTTTCTAACGGCATAGGAAAAAATAGAGTTGGTGTAGGTAGGATTGCCACTTGCGAGTTGGCAACTGGTCCTGTTGGTTTTCAGATTTATTACACCCAATCCCTCAATGAGAGGAGAGCTCTGTGTATGGGTAGGGTTTACTGGAGTTGAAATTGGGGCTGGGAGAACTGGTTTTGGCTTTGTAGGAATAGCCTAGGGCAATCTTTTTGTGGATATTTGTGTTCCTGAAGGATTTTCTTTCCCTTTCCCATATTACTGCTCTCTGAAGCAACTCCTGTCCTTTCTTTTTTTCTTTCAGTCAATATATGTTCATTTGAATACCTGGTTTGTGTCAAGTACTGGGAATACAATGGTAAAATATGGGGCACAGTCCCTTCTCTCATATAAAGCTTGGAATTTAGTGGGAGATAAATATGTTATATTATGTTAATCAAAAGATCACCAGCTCTATGTGAATTCACACTAATATAGAAACCCAGAAAATATGATGTATCAGTCAAGAATCTTTGACTACCAGTGCTAGCCCTTCATTGTTAAGAAAGGCTAAGTAAGAAAATGTGTATATGAATAATACAGGGCCTTACATAAAGGAAACTCTGAAGTAGAGTTGGTGTAAGGGAGAAAAACCTATGAGGTAAGGTGAAAGAGTTAGAAAATGTGAAAATGAAGTAAAATATGAAAGCACCAGTAACATGTTTAACAAAAAAACTACGCCACCCACACAACATATGCATCAAGAGCCTTCTGGGATTACTAAAACTCAGCTCTGGGATATAGATAAGGAAGATAGAACTATAAAATAAAAATACAATGTGATATATAGTGTCATGGTATATTTACATATACAGGTAGCACAGGGAGGTGTGATTTGACTCTATCTGATTTGAGGAATGAGAGAACGAATTCTTAGAATATTTTGCAGAGGAGGTAATTTTTAAATTGAGTCCAGAAAGATGAATAAGTAGGAGTGGAAACTTAAGGAAGTAATGAGAAGAGTTATTCTAGGCAGATGGAATAAATTAGCATGTTTGCCCTACAAGTGGGTCAGTTTGGCTAGAGTGATGGGTATTTACACAGAAGGGGAATAGTAGGAAATCAAGCCAGAGAAGTCAGCAGGAGCTGGATCATAGAGGGCCTTTGGAGCGTGGACCTTTATCCTGTGGGTATAAAGGAACCATTAGCCAGATTCAGTGACATCATGCCACACTCATTGGAGGCATTTTATCTTGCAGGACTTTTCTCATAGTTTTCACAGAAAACTGAGTTCCTGGTGGGCAAAAGTCTTTTCCTGTGTCACTTGACTGTCTTAAGGTCAGGTAGATGGATGGATAGACAAATTAAACTACCTGAGAAGTCAGGGCTGAGGCCAGAGTTTGCCTAGAAACTACTGGGCCTCAAGTGGTCATCCCTTTTAGGAGCACCAAAGGAGAATGTCCATTTATCCTGCCCGTAAGTTTGAGACTTGCTTTTTACCACTTTGATCATTTTTACTTCAGCTGCACATGTTGCTTAACTGCAGTTTGAGTTGTTGCTATATTCAGAGCTACAGTATTTATTTTCATAAATCTTTGGGCCAGCCTGGGTCTTGATTGTCAAGAAGGTAAACAGCCGGGGTGTGAGATGGGGTGAATAACTTCCAACTTGTTTAGACCTCTCAAGAGACTCAGTAGTCAACTGCATTTATGTTTGTGTTCTATGTATCTGATTCCTTTCTTTTTATTCAAAAGGGACTGATTTGGCTCAGGTGCCTGTAGCACAGTGGTTACAGTGCCAGCCACAGGCACTGAGGGTGGTGGGTTCAAACCCAGCCCAGGCCTGCCGCAACAACAACAACAAAAGTAGCCGGGCATTGTGGTGGGTGCCTGCAGTCCCAGCTACTTGGGCGGCAGAGGCAAGAGAATCACGTAAGCCCAATAGTTTGAGGTTGCTGTGAGTTGTAACGTCATGGCAGTCTACTGAGGGTGACATAGTGAGACTCTGTCTCAAAAAAAAAAGGGGGGGGGGGCGGTGCCTGTGGCTCAGGGAGTAGGGCGCCGGCCCCATATGCTGAAGGTGGTGGGTTCAAACCCAGCCTCGGCAGAACTGCAAAACAAAAAAAATACCCGGGCATTGTGGCGGGCGCCTGTAGTCCCAGCTACTTGGGAGGCTGAGGCAAGAGAATCACCTAAGCCCAGGAGTTGGAGGTTGCTGTGAGCTGTGTGACACCCCAGCATTCTACCAAGGGCGATAAAGTGAGACTCTGTCTCTACAAAAAAAAAAAAAAAAAGGACTGATTCATTCATACTCTAATCTCTTCTTGATTTGAGTAGTTTAAAAATTCATGCACAAAATCTTGACTAGACAATTGCTGGGGTTGTGCTGTTTTGTTTTTTTTTGAGTAGAGGTTTTACTCTGTCACCCTGGCTAGAGTGCCACCCTAGCTAGCTCACTGCAGTCTCAAACTCCTGGGCTCAAGCAGTCCTCTTACCTCAGCTTCCAAAGTGCCAGGATTATAGGCAGGAGCTACCTCACTGCTCAGCTGTGAGGTGTTTTTAAATGAAGGAAATGCTTCTTTTTGTAAGTTCTTCAGTTTGTAGCTGGGAAACTTACATAATTATTAAATACCCTACACATATTTAAATATTCGTGATTGTTTAAAAAATACCTTTTTACGGTTGATTTGCTCAAATGTGGATCCAAACAAGGTACATATATTGCATTTGGTTGTTACACATAGGGCTAGTCTTTTTTTTTTTTTTTTTTTTTAAAGAGGCAAAGTCTCACTTTATCGCCCTCAGTAAAGTGCCGGAGAGTCACAGCTCACAGCTCACAGCTCACATCAACCTCCAACTTCTGGGCTTAGGTGATTCTCTTGCCTCAGCCTCACAAGTAGCTGGGACTGTAGGCACCTGCCACAACACCTGGCTATTTTTTTTGAGACAGAGTCTCACTTTGTCACCCTCAATAGAGTGCCGTAGTGTCACAGCTCACAGCAACCTCCAACTCTTGGGCTTAGGCAATTCTCTCGCCTCAGACTCCTGAGTAGTTGTGACTACAGGCGCCTGCCACAATGCCCAGCTATTTTTTTGTTGCAATTTGGCCAGGGCTGGGTTTGAACCCTCCACCCTCAGTATATACCTAGCGCCCTACTCACTGAGCCACAGGCACCGCCCTAGTCTTTTTTTTTTTGAGATAATCTCACTAGGTTGCCTTTGGTAGAATGCCAGGGTGTCATAGCTCACAGCAACCTCAAACTCTTGGGCTTAAGTGATTCTCTTGCCACAGCCTCCCAAGTAGCTGAGACTACAGGCGCCTGCCACAATACCTAGCTATTTTTTTGTTGCAGTTGTCATTGTTTAACAGGCCCAGGCTAGGTTTGAACTAGCCAGCCTGGGTGTATGTGGCCAGCGCCCTAACTGCTCAGTAGAGCAGTGAGCACTGAGCCTGTAGGGCTAGTCTTAAAGCACATCCTGTAGTCTTTTTTGTACATTTTTTTCTTTTTCTTTTTTTTTTTTTTGGCCAGGGTTGGGCTGGAACCTGCCACCCTTAGCATATGGGGCTGGCACCCTACTCCTTGAGCCATAGGCGCCACCCTGTACAATTTTTTTGAGACCAAGTCTTACTCTGTTGCCCATGTTGGGGCGTCAGCCTAGCCTACAGCAACCTCGAACGTCTGGAGTCAAAACAATCCTTCTGCCTCAGCCTCCTGAGCAGCTGGGACCACAATGCCCAGCTAATTTTTTTTTTTCTATTTTTAGTAGAGCAGGGTCTCAGTCTTCCTCAGGCTGGTCTTGAACTCCTGAGTTCAAGGGATCCTCCTGCCTCAGCCTTCTGTAGCTAATTAGGTTACTCTTCTGCATACAGAATTAACTCCTGACATAGCATTAGCTTTATAAAATATTACGTTTTACCTGTTCCTTTAGGTCTTGCGATATCTTTCCTCCTTGCCTGCTTGTCGAACTCCAAGGTTCAGCCCAAATGTAGTGCCTTCTCTGTGGTATCCCACTATAATCTTTTGAATTATTTCTTCATCTGTGTCTCCCTGCATTCCTTACCCACTTCTGAAACTACACGCATAATGTCATATTGTCATTTATTTTGCACTTCAAGTGAGTTAGTATGGAGTGGTAGGAAATATGGCTAGAGAGGTCAGTAGGAGCACATAATATTCATTTATGTCACCATGGCCAGCATAATACCTACTTCCTAGGAAACACTCAGTGAACGTTTATAAATTGAAGTAAAATCCCTAGTTTCTGTATATTTTTGTTTCCAACTCTATGAGTATTTTTTTCTGAACTATGAATTCTCCTTTCTAACTACAGGAATAGAAGACTTCAGTAGAAATTATCTTTATCATCTCTGTTTTTTGAGGTTCCTATTCTCTTTCTGCCCTCAGAAGGTTTGCTTGTTAGTCTTGGTATAGACTTCATTTGACTGTGATTTCTTTATTAGTGTTAAATTGAATTAAACTCTTTCTCTTGCCATAGGGAATATCTGTATCAAGGATCTGTCAAATAAGAACCAGAGTCCTTGGGCCCTTGTTTTTTGTTTTTATTTTAAGCTTTGCCAATGTTAAAATGGAATTTAAAACATTTTTTTGCATGTTTCTGATTTTCTAAAATAGATAGAGGTCCCTTTCTGTGAGAGTGGCTTTCACGTTGAATTAGACTTTTACTGAAAGCTTTTTGAAACAAAGCTAAAATGATTCTAGTGATCATGCGGCTACTAGAATTGCTTTTTTGTTTTACATTGAAGAACTAAACTTGTATTTACTTTTTATTTGTTTGTTTTAAGACAGAGTCTTCCTCTGTTACTCAGACTAGAGTGTAGTAGTTCACTGCAACCCCAAACTCCTGGACTCAAGTGATCCTCCCACCTCAGCTTCCCAAGTAGCTGGGACTACAGGTGTAGTCACCACCACACCTACCTAATTTTTAAATTTTTTGTAGAGATAGGGGTCTTCCTATGTTGCTAAAACTGCTTTGGAACTCCTGGCTTCAAGCAGTCCTCTAACTTTAGCCTCCCAGAGAGCTAGAATTAGAGGCATGAGCCATCGTGCTTGGCTGCTACATCGTGATACCTCTTTCATTGCCAAAATCTGCAGTCTTTGAAAGCTTATATTTTAATAAATAGATTGGAAATGGTGTTAAAATAAATATCTTAAAAGACCCTTTGCCTTTTTCTGTCCTTAAGATATGTAGTATAATGAAAGAAATGAGAGAATAAGATATTTGATTTTCTCAGTTGGTCTTATGACTCCTCCAAATCTTCCTTTCTTTGCGCATCGGTTTCTCCATCTTTAAGATGAAAGCAGAACCTCTCTTGCTGGCTAACTGAGGTACTGCCATTTATAATTTGGACGCTATTAGATATGCAACAAGCAAATGCTGCATATGTTCGGACATAGAATTGTATTCATCTATTCTTTTCTACGTTACAAAGCTACTATTAAGTACAAATGTTATTATTTTTTATATATATTTATTTTTCTTTCCCTTTCGAAATTTCAGGATTCCTCTTAATTTTCTTTTCTTTTTTCTTTCTTTCTTTCTTTCTTTTTTTTTTGTAGAGACAGTCTTATTTTGTCGCCCTCGGTAGAGTGCTGTGGCGTCACACAGCTCACAGCAACCTCCAATTCCTGGGCTTAGGTGATTCTCTGGCCTCAGCCTCCCGAGTAGCTGGAACTATAGGCGCCCACCAGAACACTCGGCTATTTTTTTGTCGCGGTTTGGCTGGGGCTGGGTTTGAACCCGCCACCCTCAGTATATAGGGTCGGTGCCTTACCCACTGAGCCACAGGGGCCGCCCCTGGCTATTTTTTTGTTGCAGTTTGGCCTGCAAACTTCACGGTTCACGGTTTGAACCCGTGACCCTAGGCACATGGGACCTGCGCCCTACCCACTAAGCCACTGGCACCGCCCCCCCCTTTTTTTTTTGAGACAGAGCCTCAAATCCTAAACTCAAATAATTCTCCTGCCTCAGCCTCCCAAGTAGCTGGGACAATAGACGCCCACCACAATGCCCCACTATTTTTTGGTTGCAGCCATCATTGTTGTTTGGCGGGTCCTGGCTGGATTCGAACCCGCCAGCTCAGGTGTATGTGGCCGGCGCCTTAGCCTCTTAGGGCCACAGACACTGAGCCTCTTAATTTTCTTAAATGATTTTTCTCTTCAGTTGTTTTTAACAATCTGTCATAGTTAAGATTTAAAGTTTGTCTTTTGCATTCATGTGGGCAATGTGATGTAATATTCACCTTCTTTTCCCCCTTCTTCCCATTAGAGACTGTAAAATGCTCTCAAAAAAACCTGTGCTACTTAGAATGCTAAAGAAATATGGCTCTATATCCAAAGGCAATTCTTACTTGTCTTAAACTATGTTAAAGATTTGTTATTGGACTCATGGCTGTATCAAGGATTATTAGTGAGATCTAGCCTTTAAAAAAATCAAGATCTCTGCTTCAGTCTTTTTTTTTTTTTTTTTAAAGAGACAGTCTTACTTTATCACCCTGGGTAGAGTGCCGTGGCGTCACACACCTCACAGCAACCTCCAACTCCTGGACTTAGGCAATCCTCTTGCCTCAGCCTCCTGAGTAGCTGGGACTACAGGAGCCCACCACAACGCCCAGCTATTTTTTTGTTTTGCAGTTCATCACAGGCTGGGTTTGAACCTGCCACCTTCGGTATACGGGGCTGGCGCTACTACTCGCTGAGCCACAGGCACCGCCCAGCTTAGGCAATTCTTCTGCCTCAGCCTCCTAAGTAGCTGGGATTACAAGCACCCGCCACAATGCCCAGCTATTTTTTGTTACAGTTTGGCCATAGCCAGGTTCGAACCTGCCACCCTTGGTATATGGGGCTGGCGTCCTACCCACTGAGCCACACGTGCCGCCCCTCTGCCTCAGTCTTGACATTAGGAATAGACTAATAATTTTTTATTTTATCTTTTTGTCCAAAGGTTGGTGCAATAAAATAGAAACTTACTGTGCTTCTGTTGCATATAGTGCTGAGTTCCAAAAAACCTATTTCCTTCAGGTTGACAGAGAACTGCTCTTTGAATAAGTGTTTCCAGTTGAATAGGCAGACTTTTCCCTTCAGTTTATTTTCCCTAATTCTATTTGTAGTCACTTAACTAAAATTATTTAAGAGCTACATTAAGTTCCATAGGGAGGAAGAAGAAAATCTTTGTTAATCTCTTATGTGGTAGGGGTGGGAGGAGGAAGGCTGGTCAATATATTTATATTGTGGTAAAATGTGTGATAGCACTGGCAGAACATTTATTTTTAGACAAATTACAGCCTTTTCTCCTCCTCTAAATCATTGGTCACTTTCTGTTTAGGGACTGCTTTGTAAGATGACACTAAGGCTCTCTACTAGTTAGAAAAGCCTTTTGGTAATGGTGGTAGCAATATTTACCATTCAATTATATGGTTGCTAAATGACAGATTCTATCTGACCCCAGGAAGGGGCTCCTTTTTCCTGGAATACTGCTGTAAGGTATGCCTGGCCTTTAAGTGATATCCAAAGATAAATTAGAGAAGGGGGAAAGTTCATTGAATGAAACACTTTGCCCAGTTAAAAAGCATTTATGCTCAGAAATCAGTCAATTTGGCCATTCTACCTTCTCAGTAGAATTTGCTCTTTCATTCTGTCCTAATATCTGAATGGATAGCTAAATGTTTGACATCACGTGTCATTAGCATATGGCTCAGATTTTCTGGCCTCTGCAGCTTCGCAGTAAGTTGTGTATATGTGTACACCACTGTTGCACTCTGCTGCATGCTGCTGGTATGGCTCATGAATTAGGGAGGCCAGAGCATGACGATTGCTTAAGATCTTAGGAGTTTCAGAGGAACGATGCAAGAAGCTTACTTTGAAGATGTACATTTTTGGCGGGGGGGGGGGGGTGAGAGGGTGAGGGATGAAATTTCTAACCTTTGCTTTCTAAAAGTATTCTGCAGACCTGGTTTCCTTTCTCCATATTCTTTCAAACTAGTATGTAAAACTAGAGTATGGAAAGGAAGTACTAGAGTTAAAGTGAGCCCTGCAAACCTAACTTCACATTTTAATTTCCTCAGAAGAATTTGCCATGTCATTGTTTATTATAATGACAAAATGCAGGGAATCCCATTCCTCCTCCTCCCAAAAATACTACATGGAGCTTTTGTTTTTTTCTTGGACCAAAGGTTTTAGCTGTAAATTTCTAATTCAAAGTATAGAAGAATATTGTATAGAATAGCTCCTGAAAAAAATATACCTTACAGCTAGAACCCTTCTAAATTAAGTCCTCTCTGCCTTTTAATTTTAGGATCTCAGTTTTAAGAGTTTCTCATTAAATGGTTCCCATACTAGTTTTCAGAGAGACATGCTAGGCATTATTGTTAACTAAAGAAAATAAGTCTATCAGTTCCACTTAGATAACCTTTGGTAATAAACGAACTCCATACACATTGTGACCTTAGCGCCTGAACTTTGTAATCACATGACCAGCTTGTAAACTGACCTGTGAGGATTGTCGTAGTCCGGCTTAGAGAGAGAAATTGACCAAGTGTCGGAAGGGTGGTCATCAAGCTAGACTTGTCCTGTAATCTCTGTTTCTTCATGGCTGCAATAGAACTTTTCAACAGACTCCGAGAAGCATGAAATGGAGACATGGGAAGGTAAGGGAGCTGTTTAAATTTGGGCCCCAAATCTAAGGTTAAGAAATTTTCTTTCAAGGTTTAGAGCAAATAGTAGCCTTCAGGGAGAAAGGAAGCAGTCCACAATCAACTGTTTTTTTGTGTCTTGTTAAAATTCAGCCAACTAGTTTTCGGGTACATAGCAGCTGTTTTTGAATATTTTAGAATAGATAAAAGTATCAAAAGGAGAACTGGTAAACTGAGTGTTGTGGTTGAAGTTTTTAAAAGAGCAGAAAAAGGGAGAGTGAATTTAAATTTCATAGTGACTTGAAAAAAATTTTAACTTCATTTTATATTCCAGTACGGAGGTAAAGTTCCCATTTTAAGAAATTGTTCTGTTTACCTCTTAACATAAGTTGTTTATATTTTAAATTCCTTAATCCAGTTCACTATCTGCCAAAGCTTTATTTACTACTGTTAATTATAGGTAGAATTGGGGTCATGAGGCCACTGATAAGGCAACCTCATCCTCTTTGGGGGAACTTACATACTTTTTACAGTTTGGGGTATAAGCCATTGCTAATTTCTTTTTAAGTGGTTTATTTTTCAAATTTGTAAATTTTCTATAAGTGTATATGTAATTAATAGTGACTGGTTATACCTCATTTATTTGGGATAGGCTCCTACTTATGTGAGAAACCTCAACATCACACTACTTTATTATTTAGGCCAAGAAAGACATACAACTAAAGAAACAGATAAAAGGTGAATTTTAGCATTGAAGATTTATAATGTTTACATAAAGCACAGAGTCTAAAAGTTTGATTTGTTATAGGCAAACACTGCTGAGCTGCTGCAGGAAGAGTTTGTAACTCTTTGAAACAGTTGATAAATTTCTAGGAATGGCTCTAACCCTATGAAATAGCTAGTCCTGGGTAAGCTTCCCAACCCCTTGCAGCATGGCTAACATCTGCCGTAGGCAGCTTTGCAGTTTCATTCTCACTCTGGGGATATACCAGGAAAGTGGGACCCCTCTCATAATACTATTCTTCTTTATGATAACACTGGTTTTCTTACTCCCTTGTATGTCAGAATTACTTCATTGGTTTTTATTGTGAGTTAATAGAAACGAAAGAAGTTATAGAAAATAGCAATTGCATATAAGATCTGTTATTTTAATTTTGAACAGTGTCATTTCCTTATCCTAGTATGCACAGAAATTCTTTGTTAAAGTATTCTGGATAGACTAGCTTTTCCAGAAAGGAGTAGTTTAAGAGGTAATATTTGCTTTGGATCCATTGGACAGGAGTTTGAGGGCAGCCAGGGGTACTGGAGCAGTAGTTACATGAATTTGAAAGGGGTGAATCTGGAGGATTTATGTTTTCTTCCGATTTTTTTTTTCAAACAGCTTGAATCTTTTAGTGATATGTAGTCCACTAGCTCTGAATGAAGAAAAAGGATTGCACAGAAAGTTCTCCTCCAGTTCATATTTAATTAAGTATTGAAATTTTAATTTTTCTTATCCATTCAGTAACTTATGATACACAAACAAGAATTTTCCTGAAATAAGGAAGTCAATTTAAAATTTTTCACTTGAATTTTTCATGTAAAACTCTTGTAAAGCGAAATGAATTATCCCAGTTGAAGGACATCTTTGGAAGCTTAAAAGGCAAAATCAACTACTTACAAAAGAGGTCTGTGAAAACGCTACTGTAAAAAAAGCTTTGCCTGGTTTTAGATATTGGGCCCTTGTCCATTTAAATTAACCTTTGTCACAGCTGGGCATACAAATGTTTTGTTTTAGTTCACTGAGGGTTAACTCTATTCAAGCTTTCACTGTGGCAGGCCTGATCTGTGGAGTCATACAATCTGGTCTTTCAGCCCTGCCAGTCGCTAGGCAGGAAGTCTTATTTCTTAAGCTATCTTTCAGAATGGGGGGTTGGGATTTGGAGAAAGGTGGGGGAAGGGCCTTGGAGCATCTGTAAGGATCAATAACAGAGAGAGAGCACGCTGCAAGAGAGGCCATTGTGCACACTTCAAGATAGATGCAGCCCTTATGCATGGCCCCTGCCTGGCAGGACAGACACCTAAAACCAAAACAATGCCACTGAATGAATTCTCTACGGGAAATTAGATTTTTGCTTAAAGGAGAAAAAAGTACTTGAGTGCCTTTTCAATGTTTGGGAATATTCTCATTCTTTAACATGCAAAGATTAAGCAAACCCCACTAAAAATAACTCCAAATTGATTTTTAAATGCCTTTTGTTCTCATGCTAATACTGTATTGAATTGGAGAGAGTGATCATTTTGGTCTTGGTCACATGCATGGAAGCATTGGGTAATCTTTTTTCTTCTCTCTCTCTCTATCTCTCTCTCTCCCCTCTCTTCCTCCTCTCTCCCTCCCTTTATTTTCTCCTCCCCTCCCTCTCCTCCCTATTTCCCCCCTCCTTTCCTCCTTTTCTCTCTTCTTTTTTTATTCTAACATTTGCTTTATCCTGTTAGTTTCTGAGGCATCATTTTGAAATGAAATAAAACCATGATTTGGTTGGGATTTGAGTAACACGTGTTTGAAATCCCTGTCCTAACAGCTGGTATTGGCTCTTGAAACTTAAACTGAACTAAACAGATGCCATTAGTGTATTATTTTGAGATTATTTAAAGCAGACTTGTAGTCAAGCAATCTACAAAAATCATAGATCTTATTTTAAAATGCACCAAAGTTGTAATATGCCACATCTTAATGCATATTATGTGGATGTTAGAAAAAAATTCTTGAGATTGGGAAAGTGAGCAGTTCCAATGAAACTGATTTTAAAAGCATTACCAAATTTGCTGTTTTTTTTTAAAATTTGCAGTTCTTTAGCTCCTGTCCAGATTTTCATTTTTCATATTCACTTTCCCAAAGCCCACCTAAAACATTCCTGTTTTACTGTATCCTTTCCCAGAGGACTAATGCAATAATTCAGTAGGTACTTGTATGATGTGAATTCTTAATGGCAGTTGTATGGAGTAATGGAGTCCTTGCCACCTCTCTTCCACTAAACCTCCAAAGTACTGATGACAACTGCTGAGAAATACTGAATCATAAACAGCCTCTAATATTTTTCTCCCAATTCAAAATCTTTTAGGAATAAATGCATAAACCAACTGGGGTCCATACTGTGACTTATAGACATAACAAATGAAATAAAGAGGGGGATGGAGAAGACCTGCATTTGAAATTAGCTGCAAGTTTATTTCAAGGCTTCTTGAGTTGAGACCTGCAGTATTCTACACAATTTTGAGGCTAGGGAGAAAACTTTAGACGCTTTACAGATCGTCTGGATATTTTTAAACCCATTTCTAACCCATATATTTTTTCTGGGGAAAAATGATGTATAAAAGGAAAATCTGACTTAATCACCACACTACAAACAGTGCCTTTTTGATACTATTATTTCTGCCTCTCTGATACATAATAATTTCATATTATCATTTAAAACAAAAGATAAGTTCTTTTAATGGGTTATTTTCCTGAGACATATAAATATTATTTACAAAACCTGAAAGTTTAGTTACCATTTACATTGTATTAAAATGGGGTATGAAACCTACCATGACCCTTTTGAACAATGTGGTCTTTAATGTGTATTAGGGGGAGGACCTACTGAAGGAAAAGCCATAAAAGTCTTCAGGGTTCAAGATGAGGTTGGGATTTTGGCCTATTGCTTTTGTCATTTTCACACACAAACATCACTGCAATCATGTTTGATTTAGCATCCTTAATACAATGAGGTGGGAGAACAAAAGGATATCAGAGGCTCAAGTATGGAAACCAGTCTCCCTCCCCACCACCACCAATTTTTTCAAATCATTCTTTTTTTTTTTTTCCTGTTTCTGTGCTACTGGGGTTTCTTTGTAAGCCAAGGAATTAATCTGTTTGCAAGAATCTTCTTTTTGCATGCCTCAGTAGTTTGCTTGGGCAGGTAAAAAATGAGCCGCATCTCAAGTATTTTTTTTTTTTTGCCATGTAAAAAGTGGTTTCCCAAAAACTTGGTAAAAATACCATAAACATTGCTGTGATAGTCCTAAAAGTAAAAACAACACACACACACACACACACACACACACACAGGAAAAAATGCTTCTACCCCTATTTCAAAGTTGAGAGTTTAGGGGTATTTCCCATGCACAGCTGTTTTACATATTTTGAAAAGCCTGATAGATGCAAAGGTCATTGCTAATTCTAACAGGGTCTTGATGCTCACACTGTGATCCAAGGACCTTGTATTAAATTAGAATGAGAAGCATAGAAATCAGGAGTCAACTGGCTGGTGGCTGATGGATTGTCAGTGGAGCCAATCAGAATTCCTGTAGGATTTTTAAACCATTAAAGCAAAACACACACACACAGCTGCTACTTCTGTTTCTGTGGCTTCTGAACAGATCCCTTGGTCTGTATGGTAAGGAATTGTCCCCCGCTGCCCAGATGGGCTCATTAGAACTGGGCTACATCTATTACTTTGCTGCAAGCTTCCTAGTGTAGAGAAAGGAACCTTATCAACCTGACTGTCACTTGGCTAACTCACTTGACCTCAATTTTTTTCATATTTACAACCCAGGATAGTAATACTATCTATCTCACAGGATTGCTGTGGGGATTAAATAAGAGAACCTCTGTCAGAGTGCCCAGGGCATGCCTAACATGGCTTTGAAATAAATTTCAAAAAGTAGCAAGTTTAGGGAGGAGAAAATTCTTAGGTGAGCCTGTGATTGGTGCTGTTTACGTGCCAAGTAGGAAGGTCTCTAGGGAGTGCCTCTATTCAATAGGAACAATCAGGGAGGGGCCCTTTGGAAATTTAGCCTTGAAAATGCTGTATAACCAGTGAGGCAAGCTGTTGAACCTTCTCCAGACCTAGAGTGAATTGCTGTGCTAATACACGTATCCTATTCCTGTGCTAGTGAAAATTAGTAATGAGTAGGTCATTATGAAATTTATAACCTTTTCCTTACAGAAAGTCTTTTACAGTTGTGTTGATTTGAACAAAAAACAAAAGATAACTTAAGATAACTGAGACCTTAAATCATAATCAGCAAAGGACAGGGAGTCAGTTAGTCTAATCTCCTGTGCATTGTGATAGATAAATAAATGCAAAGACAATTGCCATGACATGTTTTAATACCCATAGCTCCTTCTCAGAAGCTTTGCTATAAGGTGGTAAAGTTGGGAATGTTGTTAGCATGCAAAACATTGCCTTGTTAACTTTGGAGTTGTCAGTATTCCTGCCTTCTGGGGATTGAGGAGTTATATCAATGCCTCATTATTCCAAACACTGTATGTAACATTACTATGCATCCAAGGTTTGTTGAGAATTTACTATACTCTAACTCCTATGAGCACAGACAGAATTCCTCACCTGAACTACAGATCTCCGTTTTTAACCATGAAGAGGGAAAAACAATTTTAGTATTGCTTAACAGATGTTGAATGTTCAACACTTAGAAAATGGAGTTTATGAAGATAATTTAAAGGCAGAGGAGGAGCATATGGCTGTCAAAGCATTATTCAAAAAGCTGGAATTAGGATTTATTTTCACTTTGGTGCCCTATATTTATTTGCCTTTTTTTTTTTTTTTTTTACTATTTTTGTTAGATATTTACTATGACCTATTTGCTTTCCAAATGTATGGTTGGAAAATATAATGTTTAAATGTTTTTCTTAACATAGTAAAGGTAGGGGCCTGAATTGCAATTGGAAAAAATGTGAAGCGACTTTAAACTTCATCTTTCTGTTTCTGTTAACATCCTACTCACCATTAGCAGAAAGTTTTGTTTTTTTTTTTTTGTAGACACAGAGTCTCACTCCATGGCCCTCAGTAGAGTGCCGTGGCGTCACACAGCTCACAGCAACCTCCAACTCCGGGGCTTAGGC
>CAUYON010194211.1:0-11733 GCA_963573935.1 Arctocebus calabarensis | reverse complement strand
AAGAAAAGAACTATGCCTGTAGTCCCAGCTACTGGGAGGCTGAGGCAAGAGAATCACCTGAGCCCAGGAACTGGAGCCTGCTGTGAGCTGTGTGACGCCATGGCACTCTACAGAGGGCGATAAAGTGAGACTCTGTCTCTACAAAAAAAAAAAAAAGAAAGAAAGAAAAGAAAAGAACTATGGAGGAGAATTTGATTTGTAGATACATATTTGTTCATCCTTTAATTTACTCATTCATTCACAAGTTTTTATTGAATACCTATGCTGTGAAAGAAAAATCTAGTTAAATTCTTGGGATATAAAAATAAGGAAAGATAGTTCATGTATTTAAGGACTTTGCAGTTGAAGAGAGTTAAGACCTTGAACTTTGTTTCAAAAAATGTATAATCTGGTCAGGGAGATATGTAAGTAAATAAATAATTCAAGGAGTGTATGATCAATGTTGATCAATGTTGGGTGTATGTGGTCAATGGATGATATAGGAACATCAGTAGAGTTATTTTTCATAAACTGGAATAAGAACTTAAATGGGAGGAGGGACAAAGGCTGCATTTTGAAAGATTAATAGAAATTGAGTCAGCTACTGAAGGGAAGGACTAATGCACGCAAATGCACTGAGAGGATGCATAGTAGAGTAGATCCTACGGACTTCAAGTTTTTTATGACTTAGTGTACGACACAAAACAGAGTGATGGCAAAGAGGCTAAAAAGTGAGATGATTCAGATACTGAAGAAATAATTTGAATTTAATATTTATGATCCATTGAAGAATCTTTAATTCTTAATTGACCTATTCCAATTTATGTTTTAAAAGATTTCTCTAAGCAGTAGTGCAGTAGACTACTTTATCCTAGGCTGACTGAACTTAATAATTGAGTGGAAGTTTGATAGTTTTCACCAGGGTGTTCAGAGAATATAAACTACCCCAGACCAACAGATGGATAAGCATAAAGTTGAGTTGATTTATTTGTTTTTTAATTATTCTGGATATATTATTATCTTGGCAGTGCTCGCTTAGAGACAAAGGGAGGTACAAAAACAATAATGAGCAGGGAATATATACATACTCTGCGAAATGTTTTGTTGGTAGCACAGAGTTCAGTAAATTAGCACCAGGTTGGTACTGTCACATAATTTCCTGGTAGGAACACAACAGAGCAGCTTGTAGGAACAGATGAGCCAGGGCACAAATAAAGCAATGAGCATAAATCAGCAAAACTTAATTTAGCATTGGACATCTAGACGGCGGTCACTGATGCTGATCATTACAACCATACTGCCATGCACAGAGGGGACTCAAAAAATATTTGTTGATGGTAATTACAAACTCAACCAGAAACATGAATAGTATTACCCCCTCCCCTTTAGACCAGTTCCAGAAAACATTTAGATGTTTTTCACCTCTAGTCAAAGCACCAAGATGCCTTGTGGAGAAGAATTTGACCATTAGATTACCTGGGCCTTAAGATATTCACAACTACTTTGTGTTTTTTTGTGAAACAGAAGCACATTTGGTCACACACTGTATTAACTTCCAGTAGAATGTCTTATCTGTGCTTGTCCGATCCTGATGACTCAATATTTAGTTTAGTTTAATTTCAAATAAGGTTTAAGTATGTAATCTGATAAATTTAAAGACAAATATTACTAAATATGACTAAGATTTTTGATGTAGAAGTAATGTCACCCAAGATAAATCTCATTGGCTATTACATTTCCAATTTTGCTTGACTTGTCAATGTCATACATTTTTTGCACTAAACATTTTGGTGTTTTTGCTTGACTATGTAAAACTTGTCTGCTTGGTTCTTTTTTATCCAAAAAAGAGAGAAAAATAATATTTTTAATGCACAGTCTTAAGCATGAGACAAGGTAGCGTGAAAGTGGAGAAACAAAACCTAAAATTTCTTATTTCCATATAACATATTTACACCTAATAAAATATACTTTGATAATAGGAAATAACACCATTATACATGCAGCTCCATGTCGCATCCCATATGGCCCTGGTCTGGGTTGCTGCAGGAAGGAACCAAGCCTGACAAGGATTAGAAGTACAAGCTTGCGGGAGGCAGGCTAACCTTAGTTGCAGGGTAGCCCAAGCCCCCTCCGCAAAGGCTATTTATTAAGGTTATACACAACAGGTGTGGAGAGGTCAGGTAATTACATAGAGGGCTGCATGCATAAGGATTGTCACGTGCTCTCCTCGCGTGCTCTTCTCCCTTGTGTTCTTTACCCACAACCCTCATGAAGAACTACTAAGCATCAATGTTTAATACATGTTTCTAGCGAGTGACCGACCTTATCTCATTCTGGAACACTGAGTTACTTGGGGGATTACCCCCAAGTCAGGAAACATCTCTAGGCTTGCCAGGAGACTGTTCTATTCTCAGCGTTTCCTTTTAATGTGATAAGAATCAGTAACTGTCCTTTGCAAGCATGGTGTCCAGTCCTCTACAGCTCCAGCTATTTTGGGAGACAGATTATCATTTACTATACAGTTGAGAATGAAAGGGAGACTCATTTCATTTATTTAAAAAGTTTTTTTTAAATAAGTGCATGGATATATGATTAATGCTCTGATACTTATCTTCTTTTTTATTATATTTAGAAAACTCAACCTGAAAATAAGAGGCAATGTTTAGAATTCTCTATTGTGGTTGCTTTTTCCTACCTAGATCTCTTACCTATTAACCAATTTTCCTCAAATATATTCATTTAAGTCATTTGTATTTTAAACAAGGAAAGAAAAGGTAATACGAAATTAAACTATTTGTTGTAAGTCATGAATAATATCCAGCAGGTGCATGTTTTACTTATGATAAAATACAATAACACACAATGCAATACAACACAATAAATTAATGTGTGATGGTTTATGAGCACTTAAAATCACTCCTACCTGGGCATTTAACAATTCCCTACTATTTGTCTTATCTCAATTGCATCATTCTAGATGGCATCATCATTCATTTCAATTTGGGCAGGGAATAAGGAAAAACAAGGGTTTTAATTCTGTTTCTTCACAATGAATAAATCATAATAAATTATTAGGAATAAACAAGATTTAAACATAATACTTTGCCTTATATTCCATTGACCATAACTTACATTATGTAGGTGCATTGCTGCATTTAGCTGCAATAGAGTCATAGAAATATAGACATTATTCTGGAAATCACATGCCTGCATAAAATTAGGGGAGAACAAGTATTCAGAAATGACTACCAATGTCTGCCATACTTGATGCCTTGGATATTAAATTATGTCCTCTCTCTAACTTGACATTGGTTTACTAATTTTTTTCTTTGCCTTTTCTTTTTTCTTTTTTTGTTCTTTCTTTCTTTCTTTTTTTTTTTTTGAGACAGAGTAACATATTTCTAGTCACAGCAATTTCAAACTCTTGGGCTCAAGTAATCCTCCTGCCTCAACCTCCTGAGCAGCTGGGACTACATGCATTCACCATGATGCCCAACTAGTTTTTTTCTTTTCTTTCTTTTTATTTTTAGTAGTAACAGGGTCTCGCTTTTGCTCAGCCTGGTCTTGAATTCCTGAGCGCAAGTAATCCACCCATTTCAGCCTCCCAAGAGTGCCAAGATTACAGGTGTGAACCACCATGCCCAGCCTATTTACCAGTTTTTAACCAGGAGAATTACAAAAACCTTTTGCCATAAACTTTTTCCAAATATTATTATAAATATTTCACATAATAATGAAAGATTAATCATGATAAATAAATATAGATAATATATATAGAGAGTTTAAGAATAATATATAAATTTATGGGGAGGATACCTAGTACTTTTCTTAGTGTTTTGCTGTTGCATAAGACATTAGAAAGAAATTTTGTGGTCCGTGTTTGAGTTTTACAATTTTGTTCTTATAAAAGAAACATACATATATCGAATATCATAATGAATAGTAATTACATTTTTCTGAACTTCCACTGCTCTGAAAATGTTTTTTCTAATAATAAAATATACATATTGGGAAAATATTCAGATCAATGTGCTAGTTGTTATGATCAAAATACCATTACTATTAATGAGATTTGCAGGAGTAACTCTGAATCCTTGAAGGGTGGGTACATCTTTTTTTTTTTTAAGTCTTTTTATCTGAGCAGTTGCTTTTTAATGTATCCATTTTACATTGATGACATTTATTCTACACAAAATGTTGCACTTGTATGTAAAGGGAAAAATAAGGTATTTGTCCACTGCATCAGTATGAATCACAGACAACTCATCAACATGAACTTTAGCACCTTAGCATAGTTGTGGTATAGAACGTCTGCATAATTTATCATAAAAGGACATGAAGCATTCAGAAGTCCCTGTTCATTCAAGGACATGCTGCATATCAGCAGCACAAGGAAATACGCCTTCTCTATACATAATTTACACACGGAAGGCAGTAAGTTTTCTGGTTCATAGCAGAGTTATTTCAATCCCTTTATAGGTCTTTGAGAATATCCTTCAAGTAATACATTAGGAGAAATTATATTAAAATCAATTTTCTTAGCAGACTATACTATCTTCTAAATATTCGACATGGTCCTGATGCTGCTCTTCCACCTCCCCTTGCTACCTTCCAAGTCCTCCCATCCTTAAAGTCCTGGTTCAATCCCCATTCTCCACCAGGCCTTCTCTAGTTACCCACACACCAGTTCTCTCTCCCCTTGAAACTCTTTCTACACTTCTTGGCAATTTACTTCATGTTCTTGTTGGCCCCTCTTCTCCTTTGCCCGTCCTTCTTCTGTCTCTCTGTCTTTCTCTTCTCTGTCTTTCTCTCTCTCTCATCTCATTTTATCCTTACCATTAATATTTTCGCTCTTTTTATTTCTATAGTAAAGGCATAAATAATACAGAATATACATGTGTACACGCTATATAGATATATATATTATGTACTATGTGTAACATATAATATGTATAGCATGTTATTTATTATATATTAAACTATTTTTATACTTAGGAATTTGCTTTTATCCACTTATGACATCTTGTGAGATTTATTGACATAGACACATTTAGAAATACATACTTCATCATAACTGTACTATATAGTATTTTATTTATCAATATCTCTGATAATGGTTCTTTGGGTTGTTTCTAATTTCTCATTACTACATACATGTCTTTGGATACTACTTACATGTATTTTTTAGAGTGTCCTAATGAAATCGTGAGTTCCTTAAGTTCTCTGTAGTATGTAGTACAGAGCTGACTGCATAATTGTAATATTTGATCAACAGATTAGTTGGAAAGCAATGGCCGTAAATATATAGAAGCAGGGGCTTCTGCTAGCCTCTGTCTTATATGTAAAAAGGAGCTGTTAGGCAGGCAGAAATCTTGTCTATGTTTACTTGATATCACATAGTAACTGCTCTTAAGATAGATTCTATCAACGAGAATTCTGTTGCATTCTCCTTTATTTATGCAAGACCTATCCTGAGTCATTTCATCTTACTGCCATATGTCATTTTACTGATATATTCACAATGCCAAAGTTGTCTGGAAAAATGCCTCTGCCTATACAAATATAGCTTTATATTAATTTCACTTCCGGTGGCTCTTTCATAGGAGCACAGGATTTACTGCCATCCTGCCAAATTATTCTGAGTGAGGAAAACATCTCTTCATTCAACTGTGCCTTCTTAGAAGCATTTCTTACAGTGTTTGAGCGGGTCTGTGATGTGGGCATTTCCCATTTTGACCCCTACCAACTCCTCCTTGATCTCCTTACTTTAAACCCTGTCCCTTAATCAATTGCCAATCTGCAGCTGCCACAATGATCCTTTCCTCCTGTTGCTGTGACTGTGATGCTTTTCTCATCTCTGTATCCTATTGCTGCATAATCTTGACAGCAGGCTGGAGAATATCAGCTCCTATCCCAAAACTTTTCATCAAAGAGCTATCCGTTGTTTTCTGTCTTTACCCATATCCCTCCTTACTGATACGGCCTGGCAGGGCGACTCACCACATCACTTTTCACAATCAGCCTACTTTCCGCCTTTTCAATGCATTCTCTGCTTTGGCTTACAAGAACTTTCTCCTCCTTTATTGTATTTTTAACAGAAAAAGTCTATGATTATATAATTCATAAGATGAATAGGGAAAAGTAAGGAGAAGGAAAGAATGTTATCATATAGGGATATCTACTTACTGCTCACATTAGCATATTTCTTTCTTCTTTCTGCATTATATTCGAAAGTTTAGTCCCACTCATATCCATAATTTGTATCTTTTTCTTGCTAAATACTATATACTAAGCATTATATATACACTAAAATTCTTTGTGAATGATATTTTCCCAGAAGATAATAATAGTACACAGAGATATAGCGTATTCTACATCATATAAAATATCAAAAATGAAGTTAGTATTGAGACTGAGCAATTCACGCAGTTAAAAGGAATTGTTAATTATTGGTGCTATATGGAGTTATTCAGAGATAGGAAGATTAAATCTCTTTAAACGGGAAAACATCATGCATGACCTCACTCTGTATAAGAAACAAGTGGGTAAAGAATATGGTAAGTAGCTACCCTAGAACATAGTACTTTTATATGAAGATGAAGGCAGGCACTTTATGTTCAAAATTAAATCTTTAGCACCAAGAAGGATTTGTTGCCATACAATCAAACCTAAAATTAGCATTTGAAAGACTTAACAGGAATTTCTTATCTAAAAGGCTTGTATCCAGTTCCAAATTTCTTATTCATTAAGTGATGTATCAGTGTATCATGCATGGGGTCATTTTCAGAAAGGACTCTGGAAATGACCTTTATTCTTCCTAAAGAAATTATAACCCCCTAAATAATTAATAATAATTCTTTACATTTGTATAACAAAAGTGTTATAAGAGCCATTTCATATTAATTATCTTCTTTTATGCTCACAACAAAGCTTTAAAGCAGGTATTAAAATACTTATATTTGTAAATGGATAAACCAAGGTCAGGAAAGTTAAGTGATTTACAAACCTGAACTTCTGATTCATTCTGCATTTTTTTAAGCCATATTTTTTCTCATATTGTTAGGGAGGTGGATTTTGGTAAGGGTGGCAGAGAATGTAGAGAGCTCAATTTTGAATGTTTAACATTATTCCTTTCTTGTTTTCCTTATATATGTCCAAGTATGTAGGAAGTATTTTTTCTAAGCTTTCACAAAGGAAAATTTCCGTGGATATAACATGTCTTCTCAGGCTATTTCTCTCATGTCCTCTGGCAATTGCTGTTGAAAAGAAGTCAGAAGCCTTTTGTTTCTTTTAAGAATTACCTACTAGGATGCCTTCAAGATAAGATTTTGAAATATATGTCTTAAATATTAAACCTTTCTAACACCTGCCTAATTGAAGGTTCATTGATGATGTCTATGAAGTGGGAGGGAACATTTAATCTTCATGGAAAGTCCATTTTCATTTCAGTATTTATTTTTAATCATGACAGTTCCAATTATACCTGATTCTTACTCTCAGGTTCCTAAAGTTGAGTCCCAACCCAGTCTAGCATCCATCATCCTCTTTCCTGCTGTTTTAATACAGTTGTCATAGAATCTTTACATTCTCAGGAACTTTTCACTTTTTCCTCCTCCAATTTCTTTATTTTGATTCTAGTGTCAGTGATGTTCTTTATTTATAACTCAGATTTCAGGTCTTCAGTAACACTTTTAATTTCCTTGTATTTCTTTCTTATTCCTATATTTTACTTTCATTGTATATCTTTGATCTTTCATATTATCCTATTCCTTTCTCTCTCTTTACATTGAGGCCAACTCTCTAGTATCCTACTAAGAAACATTTATCTGTAGTATAATTTAGAAAAATAAAATCTGTAGTATAATAGTTAGAAAAATATTGCTAAGAAATATTTATCTATAGTATAATTGCTATGTATAGCAATACCCCACCTATGTTTTTTGTTCTTTTCATTCATCCATGAATGAAGAAATTTTGCCCAATATTTGTGCTTTCCAGCAGAGTGCCCAGATTGCATTCGATTTCACTTGCTGTCATTATGAACCGAGGATAAATATCCTTTATATCTAAATGAGAAGGGAAAAGATGTGTGTGTTTCCTGAACTAATTTCTGTGTCTAAAAACCATACAGCTGCTATAGATCTATTGAGATGCAATCTTCTTCCTTCACCATCTTTTGGCCTGATACCCTGAACAGTACAAATACATACACGAGGATAATACTCAATATTCACAAAGGCCATGTCTGGATCTTTTATGTCTATTTTGCTTTAAAATGTTGAAATTTCCTTCTGACATTGCAAGCAATTTCAAGTTCCCCCAAGTAGCTAGCTGTATAATGTACAAAGAGTGTATATTTTTTCCAGGTAGGTAAACATATAAATTATCGTCCATAAAAAAAAAATAACTGAACATAAAAGGTGGGAGAGAACATTTAATTGAATGCCTATTAGTAGGTATGTTAGGGCCTCAACCTGCAGGAGGATAGTCATAAGCTAACTGGGAAGTAAACTTGCTCTGATTCTAAGGTGTTCGGATGGTAAGGAAGAAGTACTTACACAATAATGAGGCGGCTGGAGAATAGTGTCTGTCTACTTGAAAAGTTAGCCATTAGGAACTAATATGATGGACACTAAATTTTCAAAATGACACAAACTTTCCACACCAGGAGCAAAAATGAACTCTTGAACACATTTCAATTCTGTGATACTGAGGGTTAGCTCTTACAATTACAGAGCCGGGGAAAACAAACGAGCCATTTTCTCAGTTTGGATCTCTTGGTCTTGCAGTTCAGACATTTTCTTGAAATCTTTGTGGTATTATTGATTCATCCTATTGGCCAGTTTTGCCATGAATTTTCTTTTTTTTTTTTTTCTATGTTTCTGTATTATTTTGTTGAATACCGAAAGGAAGTGAATTAGGCTGTCCTAGCAAGATGTTATTTGAAGTCCTGTTCCCATGTCATTCAATCTGATAATATATGTTCTTTCTTTATTTATTTTTTTGGCCGGGGCCAGCACCCTACTCCTTTGAGCCACAGGTGCCACCCCGCAATATGTATTCTTTTTTTTTTTTTTTTTTTTTTTACAGTTTAATGTATTTTAATAGCAAACTTACAGGAACAGCGCAGAAGACAGACAAAATTAAAAACTTGCATGTAGGACAAGTCAGTTAGGAAAGTATAGTGAATGGATGGAATCTACTGTATGATAAAAATGCTACAAACACCATTTAGTTGCCATCAGTAAGAATATGTATTCTTAATCGTGTAGTGAAACCTACTCCAGTTTAACCCCTTATGTATCACACTTAGTAAGTATGCGTTCAGGCTTCTCCACCACAATTGTCATATGTTAGCATCCCTTACCCGGTATAAGACAACAAAGTGAGTCAGTAGATATTTATTCTGATTATCTACTAATATATCATATTTTTAACTTATTTGGAATATCTTTGACACTTTACCCCCAATAAATGATATCAAATGTTTTACTGGTGGTAACAAAGTATGTACCAAAAACTGAAAAATGTCTGATTTTTTATTTAGTTTTATTAGTGATTGAGATGCATTATTTAGTTTATCAAGCTATTCTCTTAAATTACTAATGTCTGACTGTCAATATTAAGCATAATCTAATAAGGTACTGTTTTTACTGTACATAGCTCAGGTGGTTGCTTCAAAGACATTTACTAAAAAATAAAGTCTACGAAAGCAAAAATGTTTTTAAAAAAGTAAAATTGTTATCTTTGTGCTCATTATCTAGTTCTAATATGCCTAGAAGTATGCCATATCCAACCTTGCCTATCTTTATTGATAAGATGAAATAAGTTTGTAGAGTGTCCAGAATATTAGTGGAAATTTAACATGCGATGTTTTCTTCTGTCCCTAACTTTCTTATGGTTGGTTGGACTATTGAGATCTCTTATTCTATCACCCAGTGGCCAGACTGCTCACGTCAGTTCCACTGAGGAAACTCGAGCTTTTACCTCCTAGCACTTCCACTACCCCCAAAGCTAAATGTAGTGTTGTAGAAATAATCTGACTGTATAGATGTAAACTTTCATACATGTACATGTGTGCATGCATATGCTCACAGACACACACACGCACACACACACATGTCTCTGGCCACATTTTGAAGTGGGTCAACGTGAAGCAGAACAATCACATCACATTTCCCCCTTCATCCCTCCAGAAATGTCCATAAGAAATAAAATGATGTGGCATGTGGTTGGTTGATCTGCACTGTTTACTAAGTGATCAAAACAGATTGCAATTCAGCATTCTCAATGTATTAGGAATGTGTCTAATCTTCTGCATGTAGTTATTTTGATATATCTATAAAACACAGGAAATAAATAATTGTTTTTTTTTATAATTTATTATTGCGGAGAGGAGTCTTTTTGTTTCAAGTTCTTATTTCTTAAATTCGCTTCTAAGGTAACTAATTGATGATCTCCTACACATTCCTTTACTGTAAGCTCATTAACAAGTTTTTCTCAGGTAATATGGATATTTACTATAAATCTCATCACTGAGGTAAATAAATCTCTTTAATGTGTCATTTATTCTATTAAAGCATCATTAGTGAGAAGTGGAATATAGAATGAGAACAGTTTAAATGTTTTATTAATCTACCAAACTAATGAAAGAATAGTTTCATTTGTAATCACAAGAGAAAAATTATATATGTGACTTGCTTTTTAAAATTTAATTTTATTTTTCCAACTGGGAGCAGTTAGTAGTGAGCAAAACTTCCTGTCTAAATTGATAACCATGAGCAATAGCTCTCACTATTAAAATCTAACATCTAAATTATAAGATTATATCTTAGCTCCTAGGTTGGAAATTATATCTATATATGTACATGCTACTGGTAGAGAATGGACGTGAGAGTGTGTATGTGTGAGCACATGCTGTGTGTGTGTCCATGTGTGTGTGAGAGCGTGTATGGTGAGTACACGCTGTGTGTGTGTGCGTGAGAGTGTGTATGGTGAGCAGAAACTGTATGTGCGTCTGTGTGTGCATGAGAGCGTGTATAATGAGCACAAGCTGTATATGTGTGTGTGCGTGAGAGTGTGTATGGTGAGCACATGCTGTGTGTGTCCGTGTGTGCATGAGAGCGTGTATGGTGAGCACAAGCTGAGTGTGTGTTTGTGTGTGCATGAGAGGGTGTATGGTGAGCACACGCTGTATGTGTGTCTATGTGTGTGTGAGAGTGTGTATGGTGAGCACAAGCTGTATGTGTGTCTGTGTGTGCATGAGAGCATGTATGGTGAACACACTCTGTGTGTGTGTCCGTGTGTGCATGAGAGCGTGTATGTGTGAGCACACGCTGTGTGTGTCCGTGTGTGCATGAGAGCGTGTATGGTGAGCACACACTGTGTGTGTCCGTGTGTGCATGAGAGTGTGTATGGTGAGCACACGCTGTGTGTGTGTCTACGTGTGCATGAGAGTGTGTATGGTGAGCACACACTGTGTGTGCGTGAGGGCGTGTATGTGTGAGCACACTGTGTGTGTGTCTATGTGTGCGTGAGAGTGTGTATGGTGAGCACACACTTTTTTTGTGTCTGTGTGCGTGTGAGTTTGTATGTTGAGCAAACCTGTGTGTGTGTATGTGTGAGTGAGAGTGTATATGGTGAACACACGTGTGTGTCTATTTGTGTGTGTGAGAGTGTTTCTTGTGATCACACACTGTGTGTGTCTCTGTGTGAGAGTGAGAGAGTGTATTGTGAGCACACACAGATCTAAAG
>CAUYON010194208.1:0-12990 GCA_963573935.1 Arctocebus calabarensis | reverse complement strand
ACACAACACAAAAAAAATTTCATATTTTATATTATATAATTAAATAAATTTATATATATTAATATAATTTATATTATTAATATTTATATAATTTATATATTTATAATATATATAAAGTAGCTTCCTTTATATTTATATATTATAAATATATAGCTTTCTTTATATTATATAATATTATAAATATTATATATTATATATGAAAGGAAGACATATATATACACATACTTTTTCTTTTTTTTGAGACAGAATCTCACTCTGTCACCCTGAGTAGAGTGGCATGGCTTCGTACCTCACAGCAACCACAAACTCTTGGCTTCAAGTGCTTCTCTTGTCTCAGCCTCCCAAGTAGCTGGGACTACAGGTGCCTGCCACAATGCCCACCCATTTTTAGAAACAGGCTCCTGCTTTTGCTCAGGCTAGTATCTCACTCTTGCTCAAGCTAGTCTTGAACTCCTTGGCTTCCCAGAGTGAGGATTATAGGTGTGAATCATTGCGCCCGGCCTTTATTTTTTTTCTTACACTATTGAGCAGTTAAATGTTGATATTATATAATGTCAAGTAGAAATCATAGTGAATTCTTTTTTTTTTTTGAGACAGAGTTACATGCCTTCAGTTACATGAGGCTTGGCTGCCTTTTGGCTCCCTGTGGGGATGAGAGCAGCAGAAGGGCCAGAGCAGGGTTGCAAGGTCCTGGAAACACACTAAGGTGGCCGGGCTGGGCAAGCTGGCACGTGCTTGCCACCACACACGTACACATGCACACGCGCACGCACTCTCATCGCATGGTGACCCTAGGTCATCACTGTCATACTTGGCTTCTGTCTGTGAAGCTGGGTGTGGAGCCTGCCGCTGGCCCTAGTGGGGGTGAGCCATAGCAGGTGGGGGCAGCAGGTCTTCCTCTGCAAACGTGCTGCTTGGGTCTCCGCTGCTGGTTCCTATTTGCTAATATTTCATAAAGCTTAATAATCCTCTACCATCTGCCACAGATCTTGGAGACAGAGGTGGGCATCAAAACAGAGCTTGTCACTGACTGTGGGGCGGGAGGCGGAGAGAGCAGAAGGAGAAGAACAGATAGCAGACAGGTGTTGGAGCCAAGGCAGTAGGGGCTTCCACGAGAAAAGCTGGTCTGTATCCCAGCATTTACTGCCAAGCCTGCCACTGTCCTGGCTCAAGAAATGCTGCTTTTTCTTCTTCTCTTTCTTTTCTTTTCTTTCTTTTTTTTTGGGGGGGGGGACAGAGTCTCACTTTGTCACCCCCCAGTAGAATGCCATAGCATCACGACTCACACCAACCTCAAACTCTTGAGCTCAAGCAATTCTCTTGTCTAGCTCCTGAGTATCTGGGACTACAGGCTTCTGCCACAACCCCCACATATTTTTAGAGACAGGGTCTCACTTGCTCAAGGTAGTCTCAAACCCATGAGCTCAGGCAATCCTCCTTGGCCTCCCAGAGTGCTAGCATTATAGGCATGAGCCACCACACCTGGCCGAGAAATATTTCTTGAAAGGATGAAGGGATGCGTGACTAGATGGATGAGGAAGCAGAGTGTTAGAGGGGTGGATACAGAGGGAAGATTAGAGGAAAATAAGGGAGGGTGAGGAAGATGAGGAAACAAAGAGAGGGAGGGAGGTGCGGAGAGAGAGATGGATAAACAGGTGGGGAGGCAGGATGGCTGGAGAAGCTTCCTTTTACATCTTAATTAAAAAGGAGTTAATGGACCAACACTTTAGAATCTGGTAAGATCGTTGAATTGTAGACATTTCTTTTCCTTCCTATTTTTTCTTGTTATGGTATCTGTGAAAGGTATCCCTGTTTTGCTGTGATCCTGGGCGATCTCTCTTTGAGATTCAGTCTTCCCATCTGGAACCTGGGCCTTCCTTTCTCTCATACAGTCATTGAGATATTCAAGTAAAATAACAGAATAATATAGCTTTAGGCCAGGCGAGGTGGCTGGCACCTGTAATCCTAGCACTCTGGGATGCCAAGGCAGGTAGATCCCTTGAGCTCAAGAGTTTGAGACAAGCCTGAAAAAGAGTGAGATCCTGTCTCTACTAAAAATAGAAAAACTTGGGCGACGCCTGTGGCTCAGTGAGTAGGGCACCGGCCCCATATACCGAGGGTGGCGGGTTCAAGCCTGGCCCCAGCCAAACTGCAACAAAGAATAGCCGGATGTTGTGGCGGGTTCCTGTAATCCCAGCTACTTGGCAGGCTGAGGCAAGAGAATCTCTTAAACCTAAGAGTTTGAGGTTGCTATGAGCTATGACACCATGGCACTCTACCTAGGGTGACAGAGTAAGACTGGAAAAAACAAAAAACAAAGGAACAAAAACAAAATAATGTAGCTTTACTGTGCCAGTCATGGTGGTATGTGCCTGACGTCCTAGCTACTCTGGAGCCTGAGGCCAGAGGATCACTTAAAGCCAGGAGTTCCAGGCTGAAGCGCACTATGCCAATGGGGTGTCCACACTAAGTGACCATCAATACGGTGACCTTGTAGAGTAGGGGACTACCAGGAAGTAAACCAACCCAGGCTAGAAACAGAGCAGGTCAAAACTCCCTTGCTGATCAGTAGTGGAATGACACCTGTGAATAGCCACTGCTTTCCAGCCTAAGCAACACAGTAAGACCCTGTGTCTTAAAAAAAAAAAATGTTAGGCAAAGAGGGGAGGATCACTTGAGGACAGGAGTTTGAGGTTGCAGTGAGCTATGATGATGCCACTGCACTCCAGCCTCAATGACAGAGCAAGACCCTGTCTCAAAAAAACAAAAAACAAAAAAACTGCCAAAAGCTCAGTCCAGTGGTCTAGAGGTTGGCACCCAATTCTGCAGTCATGTTGCCTGATTCTGATCCCAGCATTTCCACCTCCTAGCTGTGTGACTCTCAGCAAGTGACTTGTGGAAGGTGGGGGGCAACAATGAGAGAAAACTTAGCATATACTGGAGTTGATGGGGAGGAGAAGGAGGGGTTTAGAGGTGAAGGCAGAGCCCTGAGATGACAGGGAGAGAAATGGATAATTACAGAGAATAATAAGAACTTTTTTTTTTTTTCTGAGACAGTCTTACACTCTTGCCCCTGGCAGAGTGCTGTGGCATCGCAGCTCACAGCAAACTCAAACTCTTGAGCTTAACCGATTCTCTTGCCTCAGCCTCCCAAGTAGGCTACAGGCACCCACCACAATGCCCAGCCATTTTTTTGTTGCAGTTGTCATTGTTGGTTAGGTGGCCCAGGCCAGGCTCAAACCTGCCAGCCTCATACTTACCTGGCAGGGGAGATACCATGATCACAAAGGTGGTTTTTCCCAGGGCAAGGCTTATCCATTACACTCCAGATGTGCTCACCCCTGCGATTTCCCCAAATGTGGGAAACTTGACTGCATAATTTGTGGTAGTGGGGGACTGCATTCGTGCTCTCCCCTAAATAAATAAAAAAAATTAATTAATTAAAAAAAAAAAACCTGCCAGCCTCGGTGCATGTGGCTGGCACCATAACCACTTCTACAGGCACTGAGCCAATAATAAGGACTTTTCAGTGTGACGTGCAAAGATCTTTCATTGATTCATCCAGGGTATTCAGCAAAGACTTAATAGTTTCTCAGTTCATTTTTGGATGTTGGCCTTTGCTTTCAGTAAAACTGAAATTGACCACAGGTAGAGTTTTGTCTGGGTTGCAATGTAATAGTTTTGGGGGGGTTTGGTTGTATTTTTTTGAGACAGAGTCTTGTTTGAAAGCCTGGAGCACAGTGGTACACTCATAGCTCACTATAGCACTGAACTACTGGGATTCAGCCTCCTGAGTAGCTGAAACTAAAAGGCATGTGCCACCATGCCTGAGTAAGTTTTAAATCTTTTTTGTTGGCTCGGCGCCTGTGGCTCAACGGGCTAAGGTGCCAGCCACGTACACCTGAGCTGGCGGGTTTGAATCCAGCCCGGGCCCGCCAAACAACAATGATGGCTGCAACCCCCAAAAATGGCCAGGCATTGTGGTGGGCACCTGTAGTCCCAGCTACTTGGGAGGCAGAGGCAAGAGACTCGCTTGAGCCCAGCACTCTATCCAGGGTGACAGCTTGAGGCTCTGTCTCAAAAAAAAAAGAAAAAAAACTTTTTTGTTGTTGCTGTTGTTTTTAGAGACAGAGTCTCAAGCTTTTGCCCTTGGTAGAGTGCCATGGTGTCCTAGCTCATAGCAACCTCCAACTCTTGGGCTCAAGCAATCCTCTTGCCTCAGTTTTTCTATTTTTATTTTTTATTTTATTGTATTTATGTATTTATTTATTGAGATAGAGTCTCAAGCTGTGACTCTGGATAGAGTGCCGTGGCATCATAGCTCACAGCAACCTCAAACTCTTGGGCTCAAGCCATCCTCTTGCCTCAGTTTTTCTATTTTTAGTAGAGACGGGGTCTTGCTTTTACTCAGGCTGGTCTCGAACTCATGAGCTCAAGCTATCCACCTGCCTCAGCCTCCCAGAATGCTAGCATTACAGGCATGAGGCACTGCACCTGGCCAGTTCTAAATTTTCTATAAGGACAGAAGGACCTTAAGCAATCCTCCCCACCTTGGTCTCCCAAAAAGCTGGGATTACAGGTATGAACTACCACACCCAGCTTTTGGGTTACAATTATCTGACAGATATTTATGGAGAACCTTCTATACCGGTTTCTGGAGACAGAGGCAGTAAGAGCTCCATGTAAATAAATAAGGCAAAGAATTGTGGAAACAGAAGGAGCAACTGACTCTGCCCAACAGTCACAAAGGTTTCCTGGGAGCAGGGACACGGGTGGTGGGCCTTGATACAACCTGGGAATGTTCTAGGGAGAAGGACTGGGAAAATGCATCTCGGGTTGTGATGGATGGGTTTCCTCCTAAGGAACTGTTTATGCCAAAAATATCTGACTCTTTAACTGGTCGGGGAAACAAGACAAATCCACACTCTGCATGACAACTAACCTTGTCCCTTTAGAAATGTCAATATCATGGAAAACAAGAAAAGTTGGGGCCACTCTAGAGCAGGGGAGAGTAAGAAAATGAGAAATGACACCCAAGACTGTCCTTGGGTCTTGGCTGGATCTTAGATCAGGGAAACATGGCTGAGGAAGACATTGTCAAATAATTAGGGGCAAATGATAATGGGCTATATGTTAGATAATAGTATTGAATCTTTTTTCCTTTTTTTATCAATGGAAAGAAAACATTACTGGCTAGCCGTGATGGTTCAAGCCTGTAATCCTAGCACTCTGGGAAGCCGAGGCAGATGGATCACTTGAGCTCAGGAGTTTGAGACCAACCAGAGCAAGAGTGAGACCTTATTTCTACTAAAAATAGAAAAATTAGCCGGGTTTTGTGGCAGGGGTCCTGTAGTCCCAGCTATGCAAGAGGCTGAGGCAGGAGGATCACTTGAGCCCAGGAGACTGAGATTGCTGTGAGCTGTGACATCACTGCCCTCTGAGTGCTGAGACAGAGTGAGACTCTGTCTCAGAAAAAAAAAAAAAAAGAGAAATCATTTCTGATATTATTTTTCCTGCAGGGAGGGGAGGATCCATCATTTTAAAAGCAGAAAAAAAGCCCTATATTTTACCTTTGGCCTTTCTACTTTCTCCCTGTGACACCTGGAGCCAGTTCTGGAGCCACTCAGAATTTCATCTTCTGTAGAAGCGGGGATGACAGTGGTGCCCATCTCAGGTGCTGCTAAAGACAGAGAAAGCAAGCCCGGGCAGTTGGTTAATTGTCACCACAGCCAGTAAGGAAGGCTCAGCAGGGACCTGGCCGTGTGGCAGTATTAGTAGAGTCCCTCTGGGGACTCCCCCTTTGTGAGAGATACAGACTTGGGGGCTGCACCCCTTGCTACCCTCACCACTCCCACCCCCACCCCAGCCGGCTGCAGAGTAGGTGCCCCCAGCGAGATTTTACAGCCTGGGGGAGCAGTCCTGGCTTAGATCCCCTTTGTTGGTTTCCAGCAAATTAAAATTTATCTCTCAGGGAGGAAATGAGAGGTCTTTTTTTTTCTTCTTCTTCTTCTTAATGGGCCCTGATGAAGGAAATGAATGCAGGGAAGGGATCAGAAATACGATCCACTGCTTGCCTGCACAGAAAGGTCAGGGGGGCTCCCTGCACCCTTTGAGGGGCAGCTGGGCACAGTATGTTTTATTATATAATTAACCTTGACCCTTCTGGGTTCAAAGAGAGAGGTTACTTGGAAATAAATCAATAGTCTGGTCTGGTCACTTCAAAGGCTACAGAACTCACTGGAAAATTTCACATTGGTTCAGTGTGTAAATTGAAATAGGGTGTGCAATTCTTTTTGAAAGGTGGGAGGGGGTTTTAGGTCAAAAATTGAAATTAATTGTGCATCTGCTTCCTTTAATCAGGCAATCAGGAGTCTTTATTGCATATCTTGTAGGGGCTGTGGGGGAGGGGAGGCTGGGAGAAAGCACTGTGACCCCTGAGTGACCGCCCGGGCCAGGCTCTAGGACAATGGGCATCTCTTCAAGCCCAGGAAGCTCCTACCTTCCTCCCATAGCGGTGTGCAGTTCTTTATCGCACACGTCTGGAATCCTTGGAATCAGCCAACCGTCACCCTCACAATATGTAGCATTTACTGAGTGCTTACTTTGCACCGAGTGCCAAAGATTTTTCCAGTTACTGTCTTATTTGAGCCTCATAACAACCCAATTAGAGTTAGATATCATTATTATCTCTATTACTGGTGAGGAAACTGAGCTTCAGGACAGGTTGAAGATGCAGAGCCAATCTGAGATTTTGGTCCATTTCAACGTGATACAAGGAATGAAAATAAGACCCCAGGAAAAGTTACAAATTATTAAAAGTCTCAGATCTTCATGTCCTTTTCCCCTAAAGTTGTTAGAAGGTAAATGGAGCCAGGGCTGATTTCTTTTAAAAATTTATCTTGGCTTCATCTTTAGTTCACCTTTCATCTCTTTCTCTTCCTCTTCCCCTTCCTCTGTCTTCCTCCTTCCCTCTTTTCCCTCCTTTATTCTTCCTCCTTCCCTCTTTCCTTTCCCCTGTTATTCCTCCTTCCCTTTTTCCCTTCCTCTGTTCTTTCCTGATTTTTTGCTTTCTTCCCACAAATACTGAGAATTTAGTGTTACTCCTTACCAGCATTGATGGGTCAGGTCAACAAAGGAATAAGAAAGACCCTGTATCTGTCCTTAGAAAACTTGATCCTCAGTTCTCAGAGCAGGGTGGCACACGCACTGTGCATTATGAGCTGCAGAAGGAAATAGTTCCACGGGAGAGAAGGCCAGGGGAGAAGTGGTTCTAGCTGGAGAGGACTGGGAACGACAGCAGGAGGAGCAATGTTGGCAAGGATCCAGAAAGAGGAGATGGCAAGAGGTATTGTTCCAGGCTGAAGGAACAACGTGGAGAAAGGCCCACAGGCACCCCTGTGCATAGCATATTTGGGAGAAGCCAGGAGCCCAACTTGGAGGGTTGGACTTGATGGCCCAAGTAGAAAATTGAGCTCTGCTCTGATTAATAAGAATAGTAATAATAATAGCAAGTGCAGTCCTAGGTGCTGACTCCTTTACCACCCACAGCAGCCTGGGAAGCAGGCGCTATCCTTCCACACAGTCTGGGGAGAGGGAGACAGTGGCACTAGATGTTAAGAGTGCCCACTAGTTCACACAGCCCAACGGGGAGTACAGACCCTGGGCTGCACCGCCTCTTGTGAGAGGATCTGGAACACAAGCCCAAAGGCATTGGACTGCTCCGGGAGAAATAGGGAGCCATGGCACCTTCTTAATCTAACCTGATTTCAGGAAGTGCCCAACCTCCTCAACATCCTGAGGAGGCTGTTGCCATTCCTGGGTATTTCCTCACTCTTCAAAAAGAAAATCTCCATTTCAGCTAATTTAGACACCCACCCCCTAGTCCCCCTGCTCTCTTTTCCTCAATACACAGATATTAGTCAACAGATAACATGGGCTCAGAACAAGGAGTCTGGGGCCAAGTCCCAGCTCCTCCACCTCCCTTCTCTGGGCCTTGGTGTCCTCATCTGTCAAATGGGAAGGTGACAGTAAGTGTAGCCCTGCCCACTCAGATGGGATAACGAGGACATGTTTTATAAAACACTATAAGTGGCTCGGCGCCTGCGGCTCAAGCAGCTAGGGCGCCAGCCATGTACACCTGAGCTGGCAGGTTCGAATCCAGCCTGGGCCCCCCGAACAACAATGATGGCTGCAACCAAAAAATGGCCGGGCTTTGTGGTGGGCACCTGTGGTCCCAGATACTTGGGAGGTGGAGGCAGGAGACTCGCTTGAGCCCAGGAATTGGAGGTTGCTGTGAGCTGTGATGCCACGGCACTCTGTCCAGGGTGACAGCTTGAGGCTCTGTCTCAAAAAATAAAATAAAATAAAATAAAAATAAAACACTATAAGAAGTGAGCGGTGCCTGTGGCTCAAAGGAGTAGGGTGCCGGCCTCATATGCTGGAGGTGGCGGGTTCAAACCCAGCCCCAGCCAAAAACCGCAAAAAACCCAAAAAACACTGTGAGAAGTAACAGCGGAAGTATCATCATTATTGTTGGGATATAAGGACTTCATAGAATCTTCTTTCCTTTTCTGAGGAAGCTCCAGGCTAACAGATCCTCTCAATGACTTTTTTTTTTTTAACCTGGAATGCTGTGTAAGATTTTCCTCAGATGCATCAACCATGCAAAAAAGATACGCTCTAGAAATTTGGTAGTTACTCGTTCATACATTTACCCACCATCTACTAGATGCTGGTCCCATGCAGCCAATGATGGCCTCCGGGCTGCTCATCAAGCTCAGCCTACACGTGTCCACCCTTCCAAGTCTCTGTTCAGGTTGTGCCTCCAGCTTGGAGACTTCCTGCCCCCTTTTCCACTCTTGCTCTCAAAGCCCTCTTTAATCCAGCACTTCAGTGATCACCTTGTCCTCTGTTCTACAGTTTGTTGCTGATACTTTCCAAGGAAATACTTGGATAGATTGCAGAGACAGTGCACTCACTGAGGACTAGGTAGGTCTCTCCTGTGGGCTGAGCACATCTAATTGTAATTGTGTCCAGTTAGACACAGGTAGGGGTCAGGCCCCGATCCTCTGGTGTAATCTTTGATTATTCCACAGGGTGGCAGCAAAGTCCCCTCATGCCCTTTTCTCAGGGGCTCTGGGCTTTCTGGATGGGGCTGTCCCTCCAGGAGGCCAAGCCAGGTGCAGACGGCCCTTCCAGCTCACTTCCTTCATTATCTGGCTCCCGAACCCATACATTTCTCCTCCCCACCCAACACACACACTTAGGGTTAGCTCTGTCCTCTCCAGTTTCTTTGCGTATTAGAAGGGAATTGTCTGAACTCCTAAACTGCGCACTTCACTTACATGAACGTAATGAATCCCCTCAACTTTTTTTTAATGACAGCTCTATCAAAAGATAATTTATATGCTGTACAATTCCTCATTTGGGGTACAATTCAATGGTTTTTAGCATATTCACAGAGTTGTGCAATTTTAGAATTTTTTTTTTTAAGAGACTGGATCTTGCTGTCCCCCAGGTTAGCGTGCAGTGGCCTCATCATAGCTCACTGTAACTTTGAACCCCTGGCCTCAAGTGATCCTCCTGTCCCAGGATCTTGAGTAGCTGAGGCATGTGCTAGCAGGCCTGGCTGATTTTTTTTTTTTTTTTTGAGAGAGAACCTCAAGCTGTCACCCTGGATAGAGTGCTGTGGCATCACAGCTCACAGCAACCTCCAATTCCTGGGCTCAAGCGAGTCTCCTGCCTCTGCCTCCCAAGTAGCTGGGACTACAGGCGCCCGACACAACGCCCGGCCATTTTTTTTTTTTTTGGTTGCAGCCGTCATTGTTGTTTGGCGGGCCTAGGCTGGATTTGAACCCGCCAGCTCAGGTGTATGTGGCTGGCACCTTAGTCACTTGAGCCACAGGCACTGAGCCTGTAATAAACATCTTGTTTAGATGGAAGATGAAATCTTTTAAAGAGTTCTTAGAATATTAATTATTACTTTTGAGATTCAGGCCTTTTTAGATGTTTTCTTTATATTCCTTTTTATTTTTGTTAAGCAGGCTTTTAAAGAACAAAGCAAAACAATACAAGCAGATTTTCATTATTTAAAAATATGAAATTAGAGTAATAATACCTAGCTTATAGGTTTGTCATATTAAATGAACTAAAATATTTGGCTGTGAAACGTGTCTAGCTCCTGCCTGGGTTGAACACCTCCCAAGAGCTATTGTGGTTAGCACACTGCATTCTTCCTCCTTTCAGATCAGTTCAAGGTTAACTAGGGGGCTACAGAAAGAACTCGGACCTGTCTTCTAAATGGGCAGGTGCAAACTCACTTGATTCCATTTCCCCTCCCAGAATACATTATGTTCTTCCAAACATAAAAAGGACAGCCTACTTGTGATAGGTATTTCCCCGGTCAAATCTCAAGGAAGTAAGGAGCTTGAAGTCCTCACTTGTCCTTTTATATACATTTTTAAGCCATATTCTTTATTTTTGATTTCAGGGACACTGAGGTTTCATTGATAAACCACAGACTATTTCAGCAAACACTGAGAGTTATAAGAACAGAAGGGATAATATGGAGAGCCCCCAGGAGTCAGCCCAAATTTAAAATTCAAGTCTGATTTATACAAAGAGTCCATAAAGTTCATGTGCAAAGTGTGTATGTGTGTGTCCTGTCTAGTACACATCACAGTACACAACCATATGGATGGTTAGGGAGAAAATACAAAGAAAGAAACACATATGATTCTTAAAGCTGGAAAAATTAAAAGAAAAGAATAAATGGCTGTAATTTTAATACCTAGATCTAGAACACATATATTTATGTAACATTATTGAAGACAATTCCACATGTGTTTCTGGGGATATCATGGAATTTAGCCTAGAAATATTTTAAGGCATAAGGCTTTTAGGTAATTCATTGTTAAATTTAGCATTGCTCAATTTAGAGATTTGAGTTCTAGCTGCTGCATCGTCATGATTTATAAACATTTACACGGGATTTCTGGATAGAAAACCTTCTAAATAAAAGACAAATCAAATACTGGCTAGTTGTTGAAGTTGAAATCTCTAACCTGAATAGAATTTTTTAAAGTAATAATAACAATAATAAAATATGTGTGAGTCTGTGTATGTGCCAAGGTTAAGCTAGAACAAAGTAGGAATTTTTTCTCTGGTGGTAAAGTTTATACAACGTACATTAGGACTAGAACTGTTCATGAGAACAGTTCCTTAAAGGATAGTACCTTTAAATCTGAATGCATGCTGTTATACCATTGAATGTGAATTTGGAAGAAATACAAAGTAAATTTGTATTTACTAGACAGGACTCTTTCCACTTTAACCCTCGATTCATTACTGCTCCAGATTCCTGCCTAGAACACTGCAACAAATTCAGATGGGCTTCTTCCTCTTTCTGGGTAACTAGAAGGAACTAGATTTTTGGTTTCGGTTTGTGTTTGTTTTTTATTTTGTTTTTTTTAAGTCATGTTTTCCTTCATCTGACATACACCTGGCTCTTTCCTTTCCTCAGAGAGGTGCTCCAGAGACTTTTATCCTAAGGCTCAACCCTAACCCTAGCAGGTTCTTAGAATTATTTTTTCTTCCTTTCCTCTCTCCCCCACCTCTTTTTGTGGAGATAGAGCCCAGGGTAGAGTGCCCTAGCATCATTACAGCTCACTGCAACCCCAAAGTCTTGGACTCAAGCGATCCTCTGGTCTCAGCCTTTGGAGTAGCTGGGACTACAGACGCCACCACGCTCGCCTAGTTTTTCTATTTTTTTAATAGAGACGGGGTGTCTTGCTCTTTCTCAGGCTGGTCTTGAACTCCTGACTGAGTTCAAGCAATTCACTGGCCTTGGCCTCCCACAGTGCTAGGATTACAGGTGTGAACCTCAGTGTCGGGCCAGGTTCTTAGAACTCCACAAAGCTGTGCAATGGTTAAAAACAAAACTAAAAAGCCAGCTTTGTGCCTTCCTGGGGGGAGTGGCTGCAGGTTGGCTGTGTGGCTCACTGCCATTGCATAACAAAACCTAACACTTAAGACAGCTCTAACTTCTGGGAGGTGCAGTGATTACATATTAAACACCCGGAGCTGCATTTCCTTCCTTGCTGAGGACACAAGGGAGACAGGAAATCCCTGTAGTCAAAGCTCTTTAGGGTGACAGTGCTTTTCAACTATTAGCTTTCAAGTAGTATTTGGACCAAAACCCAACCCAGTGCTGAAAACCCCAGTCTCCCAGAAATCGGTGAGCAGGGACTCTCCGAAAGCGCTCCGGGCACCCCCACCCTGAAGTTACCCAACCAGCCCAACCGTATCCTGTTTCCCCATTCGTGGGTCAAGCCCACACCCACCTTATCCTGATTACCCAAGCCCCAGTCCCATTCCAACCCCCACCCCGCGTTCCCCGTTCCCGCGCCCGCGCAATCGGCTGACTGCCAGATTTTCAAACCAGCCAATCCACGAGCAACACACCACTCACCCAGCTGCATTCATGGAAAGGCTTCTAGATGGCTTTAGAATGTACACCCCATATGATCCAGAAGCTATAGAACATAAAGCCACCATTGCCATGTCCTATATTGACCAGTCTGCGCCAGATATTCGGGCCAAGCTCCAGCGCCTAGATGGCCTGCAGACTTTTTCCTTACAGGACCTGGTTAGAGAAGCAGAGAAAGTGTATAATAAGAGAGAGACTCCAGAAGAAAAAGAGGCTAGATTAGCTAAAGAACAGGAAGAAAGGGAAAATAAAAGAGATAAAAGACGAGATAGGACTCTGACAAAAATCTTGGCCGCTGTAGTCCAAGACATAGATAAGCAACCTAGACAGCGTAGAGAGGAAGGAGACCAAAGGCGTCCCGGAGTCGACCGAGACCGATGTGCCTATTGCAAAGAAAAGGGACACTGGGTCAGAGAGTGTCCGAAAAAACGCTGTGCCTATTGCAAGGAAAACGGACATTGGATTAAGGACTGCCCTAGAAAGAAAAGGCCCACACCTATCTT
>CAUYON010194205.1:0-19036 GCA_963573935.1 Arctocebus calabarensis | reverse complement strand
TATATAGTGATCAAGAAAATGCCATGAAGGCTATCTGTAACAGTACGATCAAAACATTTCTGAATGTATATGAATCGTGCCCTATGATTGCACCAATGTACAGAATTATGATTCAATAAAATTATAAATAAATAAATAAATCAGAAATGATAAAGGAGGAATAAAAGCAGACACTTTATAAATTAAAAAAAAAAACCAATGATTAGTACAAAAAAATCTACTCTCAGAAATATGAAAATCTGGTGGAAGTGGAACAATATCTGGAAGCACACCACCTTCCTAGACTGAGCCAGAAAGAATTAGAAATTTTAAATAGACCTGTATCAAGCACCGAAAAGGCATCAAATATACAAATTCTCTCCCCAAAAGAGAAGTCCAGGACCAGATTGCTTCACGTCAGAATTCTACCAAACCTTCAAAGAGAAACTAGTATGTATGTTACATAACCTTTTCCAAAACATATAAAAAGAAGGAATACTCCCCTAACACATTTTATGAAGCAAATATCACCCTGATCCCCAATCCAGGAAAAGATAAAACAAAAGAAAACTACAGACCACTATCATTAATAAATACTGATGCATGGCTCGGCGCCTGTGGCTCAGTGGGCTAAGGCGCCAGCCACATACACCTGAGCTGGCGGGTTCAAATCCAGCCTGGGCCCGCCAAACAACAATGATGGCTGCAACCAAAAATGGCCGGGCGTTGTGGCGGGCGCCTATAGTCCCAGCTGCTTGGGAGGCAGAGGCAGGAGACTCGCTTGAGCCCAGGAATTGGAGGTTGCTGTGAGCTGTGATGCCACAGCACTCTATCCAGGGTGACAGCTTGAGGCTCTGTCTCAAAAAAAAAAAAATAAATAAATAAATACTGATGCAAAAATATTCAATAAGATCCTAGCAAACAGAATTCAGCAACACATAAAAAAAAATTATACAACATGATCAAATTGTTTTTATCCCAGGGTTACAAGGTTGGCTCAACATACATAAATCCATAAATAAAATACATCACATAAATGAAATAAAGAAAACAAAGACCATGTGATTCTCTCAACTAATGCAGAAAAAGCTTTTGATAATATCCAGCACCCTTCATGATCAGAGCATTCAAGAAAATAGGCTTAGAACGGTCATTTCTGAAACTGATAGTAGCCATATACTGCAAACCCACAGCCAATATCATAATGAATGGAGTAAAATTGAAAACATTTCCACTGAGATCTGGAACTAGGCATGGATACCCATTATCTCCACTGCTATTCAACATAGTAATGGAAGCCTTAGCTATTGCAATCAGGCAAGATAAAATAAACAAGTGTATCTGAATGGGGTCAGAGGAGATCAAACCCTCACTTTTCTTTGATGATATGATCCTATACCTTGAAAATCCCAGGAACTCAACTACAAAACTCTTAGATGTATCAAGGAATACAACAGCCTCTCCAGATACAAGATCAATACTTACATATCAGTATCTTTTGTATATGCCAATAATAGTCAAGCTGAAAAAATAGTCAAGGAATCTATTTTTTTACAGTAGTGCCAAAGAAGATAAAATGCCTGGGAATTTACCTAACAAATGACGTGAAATATCTCTGTAGAAAGGATTATGAAACTCAGAGATAAAAATAGCTGAAGATGTTAACAAATGGAAAACCATACATTGCTCATGGTTGGGAAGAATCAACATTGTTAAAATGTCCATACTAACAAAAGCAGTCTACAGATTTAATGTAATCCCTATTAAAACACCATCATCATACTTTAATGAGCTTGAAAAAAATAGTACTTCTTTATATATGAAATAATAAAAAACCTTGAAAAGCCAATACATTACTCAGAAATAAAAATAAATCAGGTGGTATCACATTACCAGACTTCAGGCTATACTATAAATCTATAGTGATCAAAACAGCATGATACTGGTACAAAAATAGAGAGGTATATTTATGTAACAGAATAAAGAACCAAGGGCAGTGCCTGTGGCTTAGTGAGTAGGGTGCCAGCCCCATATACCAGAGGTGGCAGATTCAAACCCAGCCCCAGACAAAAACTGCAAAAAAAAAAAAAAAAATTCTGCCTAAGAATAAAGAACCAAGAGATGTACCCAGCCACTTATATCATTTGATCTTTGACAAATCTATCAAAAACATTCATTGGGAGAAAGACTTCCTATATCAGATGGTGCCAGGAGAACTGTCAGGCAACCTGCAGAAGACTGAAACTGGAACCTCACCTTTCACCATTAACAAAAATTGACTCTCACTGGATAAAAGATTTAAACTTAGGACATGAAACTATAAAAATACTAGAAGACAGTATAGGGAAAAAGCTTAAAGAATTTGGCCTGGGAAAATATTTTATGAGGAAGACCACCCTGGCAATTGAAGCAACACCAAAAATATATTACTGGTATCCAATCAAACTAAAAAGCTTCTGCACAGCCAAGAGCACAGTAAGTAAAGCAAGCAGATAGACCTCAAAATGGGGGGATATATTTGCAGGTTATGTTTCAGACAAAGGTCTGATAACCAGACTCCACACAGATCTCAAACTAGTCAATGAGAAAGTAACAAATAACCCCTTTTCTTTGTGGCCAAGAGACTTGAACAGAAGCTTCTCTAAAGTAGACAGGTCCCTGGCCTACAAACACATGAAAAAACACTCATCTTTAAAGAGAAATGCGTATCAAATCCACTTTGAGATATCATCTAACTCTAGTAAGATTAGCCCATATCACAAAATTTCAAAACTACATGGATGGATGTGGAGAGAAGGGGACATTTCTCCACTTCCAATGGGAATGCAAACTAATATGGCCTTTTTGGAAAGAAATTTAGAGAATACTCAAGGAATTAAAAGTAGACCCGCAATTCCTAGGTATATACCCAAATGATTAAAAAAAATCATTTTACAACAAATATGTTTGCACCAGAATGTTTATTGCAGCCCAATTCATAATTGCCAAGTCATGGAAGTAACCCCAGTTCCCATTGACTCATAAATGGATTAACAAATTGTGGTATGTGTACATCATGGAATACTATGCAGCCATAAAAAGAGGGAGACTTTACACTTTTTATGTTTACTTGGATGAATCTTAAACATATTCTTCTTAGTAAAGTATCTCAAGTATGGAAGAAAAAGCAGCCAATGTACTCAATACTACTATTAAATCAATATGTAATCACCTACACTTTCATAGGAATGGTTAAACATTAACTGTAGTCCAGAAAGAAGGAGAAAAGAGGTGGGAGAGCAGAAGGGAGTTAGGAGGCCAGAATGAGGGAAGGTATTTGGTGGGACCTCACCTAATGTGCATACTATTATGGTACATAATACTGTTAAAGTAAAAATAGAAAGTAATGTCTTTCAAAAATTTAAGATAAAATATTTTAAGAATCTACAGCTAATAACATACTTATTAATGAAAGACTGACAACTTTCTCCCTACTATTAGAAACATGAAAAAGATGTCCATTCTCACCACTTCTATTCAACATTGCTGGTGCAATGGGGTAAGAACTAAAAGAGACAGACAGATTGAAAATGAAGAGTTTTTTGTTTGTTTGTTTGAAACAGAGTCTCATTATGTCGCCCTCAGCAGAGAGCCATGGTGTCACAGCTCACAGCAACCTCAAACTCTTGGGCTTAAGCAATTCTCCTGCCTCAGCCTCCTGAGTAGCCAGGACTACAGATGTCCGCCACAACCCCAGCTACTTTTTGGTTACAGTTGTCATTGCTCTTTAGCAGGCCAGGATCAGACTTAAACCCTCCAGACTTGGTGCATGAGGCTAGAAAGTTAGAGGGAGGATAATCAGTGGGATCTCATCTGTTGTGCATATTGCACAGGTACATGTCAAGTATATTAAGAATAGAGCATAGGGTGGCACCTGTGGCTCAGCGAGTAGGGTGCCAGCCCCATATACCAAGGGTGGTGGGTTCAAACCTGGCACCAGCCGAACTGCAAAACAAACAAACAAACAAATAGCAGGGCATTGTGGTGGGTGCCTGTAGTCCTAGCTACTAGGGAGGCTGAGGCAAGAGAATCGCTAAGCCCAGGAGTTGGAGGTTACTGTGAGCTGTGTGATGCCACTGCACTCTACAAAGTGTGATAAAGTGAGACTCTGTCTCTACAAAAAGAAAAAAAAAGTAGAGTAAATGTCTAAACACAGAATTAAATAAGTGAGGTGATGGCTATGTTAACCAATTTGATGTAAACATTCTAAATTGTATATAAAATAAGGACATTGTACTCACAAATGCAGTAACGTACACAGTTCTGATCTAATAAAAACAAACAAGAAGAGAAAAGGAAGAGATAAAACATGAAGATATCATGAGCATATATTTAGAAATGTATATGTGCTCTACCTAAAACTAGTAGAATTAAAAAGAGAGCTGAATACAAATTGAATAGGTAAAAATCAGCTGTATTTCTATACTAAGAAAAACAATCTGAAGTTAAATTGAAAAAAAATATGATTTACAGCAGTGAAAAACATGACATGGCTTATTTTGGGATAAATGTGGCAAAATACATAAATGACTCATTCAATTAAAAGTACAAAACATTGATGAAAGTAGTGAAAGAAAAACTAAATAGTCATATATAATGTACATGGATCAGGAAACTCAATATTGTTAAGTTATCAATTTTCCCAAAATTGATATATAAATTTAGTTTATTTAGAATCAAACTCCCAGATTTTTCTGTACAAATTGATAAGAAGATTCTGTAATTCATATGGAAATCAAAAGAGCTTAGAGTATCTAAAAAAAACATTAAGCAAGAATGAGTAACTATGCATATTTACACTACTTGATTCATGGATAATGTTTTGTATTATATATTTATGTGAAATCAGTTGTTATGTCACTTTTTTTCATTTCTGATGGAGTTTATTTTCATCCTTTATCTTTTACTCTTAGTTAATCTAGAAAGAAGTCTATTGACTTTGTATTTTCAAAGAACCAACTTTCCTTTTCATAAATCCTTTGCACTTTTTACTCCAAGTTGTTTAGTTCTGATTTGACCTTCTTTCTTTCCTTTCTTCTGCTTAATTTTGGTTTGTTTTTTTCTTATGTTTCTAGTTCCTTGAGATGTGACATTAAGTTGTTAATTTGTGATATTTCTGTCTTTTTGTTGAAATCATTTAAAGCTAAAAATCTTCTGCTACTACTGTGTCCCTTGGACTTTAATAGCTTGTGTCCCCTTTGTCATTCATTTCAAAAAGTTTTATTTCCATCATAATTTCATTCATGACCCAATAATCATTCAGAAGAAAATTAATTTAGTTTAGGTTTCAGTGTTTCTCTTGCATCTGATTTCTAGTTTTATTCTGCCATGGTCCGAGATGGTATATGGCAGTGTTTTTCAACCTTTTCAATCTGAAGTCACACTTGAACTGTAGTTAAACTTCTGTGGCATACTTAAATTAGGTTGATCGAGAAGAAAAGAATATATTTAGTGTGCTTTAAATTTATTTTAAAAATAATTTAATTAAAGATCTTTAACATTTTTTGTGACACACCTAAGATCCTCTCATGGCATTTAAGTGTGCCATGGCATACAGGTTGAAAATCAGTGATATATGATATGATTTAAGTTTTTGAATTTATTGAGAACTGTTTTGTGGCCTAAGATATGGTCAGTCTTAGAGAATGTTCCATGTCCTTCTGAGAAAAATGTACATTCTGTACTTTGGGGTAAAATGTTCTATGATTTTCTCTTAGATTTATTTGATTTAAAATTTGGCTTAAGTTCATTATTTTTTTACTTATTTTCTGCCTCAATGTTTTGTGAAGCTCTAATAGTGGGGTGTTGAAGTTCCCAGCTATTACAATAGTGCTAGTCATTTATTTTACTTGGCTCTGGGTTTGCTGTAGATGGCTTCGATCAGTTTAAGAAAAGTCCTTTCTGGCTTGGTGCCTGTGGCTCAACATGCTAAGGCACCAGCCATGTACACCTGAGCTGGCGGGTTCAAATCCAGCCTGGCCCGCCAAACAACAATGACATCTGCTACCAAGAAATGGGCATTGTGGCGGGCACCTGTACTCCTAGCTACTTGGGAGGCAGAGGCAGGAGATTTGCTTGAGTCCAGGAATTGAAGGTTGCTGTGAGCTGTGATGCCACAGCACTCTATCCAGGGTGACAGCTTGAGGCTCTGTCTCAAAAAGAAAAAAAAAAAAAACAAAGAAAGAAAAGTTCCTTCTATACCTATTTTTCTTAGTGTTCTGATCATGAAAGGATGCTGAATATTGTCAAAAGCTTTTTCTGCATCTATTGAGCAAATCATATGATCTTTGTTTTTTAGTTTGTTTATGTGATGTATTATATTTGTAGATTTATGCATATTTAACCCTTGAGACCCTGGGATAAAACCCACTTGGTCATGGTGTATAATTCATTTGATATGTTGCTGGATTCTGTTTGCTAGGATCTTAATGAATATTTTTGCATCTATGTTCATTAAAGTTATTTGTCTATAGTTATTTTTTTTCTTGTTGGGACTTTTTCTGGTTTGGATATCAGGGTGATATTTGCTTCATAGAATGGGTTGGGAAGTATTCCTTCTTTTTCTGTTTCAGAAAAGGTTAAGTAATGTAGGTCTTAGTTCCTCTTTAAAGCTTTGTAGAATTCTGATGTGAAGCCATCTGGTCCTTGACTCTTCTTTTTTGGGAGATTTCATATAGTTGATTCTATTTCAGTACTTGATATAGGTCTGTTCCACATTTCTAATTCTTTCTGATTAAGTCTAAGAAATTGGCATGCTTCCAACTATTGGTTAATTTCATTCATATTTTCATATTTCTGAGAATAGTTTTTTGTAGTATTCATTAAAGATTATTTGAATTTCTGAAGTGTCTGTTGTTATTTCCTTTTTGTCATTTCTGATTGATAATATTAGGGACTTTAATTTTCTATTTTTGATTACGTTGGCCAAAGATTTATCAATTTTGTTGAATTTTTCAAAAAAACAACTTTTGATTCATTGATCTTTTGAATAATGCTTTTCTTTTCGTTTTCATTTAATTCTGCTCTAATTTTAGTTATGTATTTTCTTCTTCTTGATTTGGAGTGGAATATTCTTCTTTTTGCAGTTGCATAAGATGTCCCATTAAGTTATTGACTTCCTCTCTTTCCCTTCTCTTGAGGAAGGCTTGCAATGCTATAAATTTCCCTCTTAGGACTGCCTTTGCAGTATCCCACAAGTTCTGACAATTCATGTCTTCATTATTGCTTTGTTCCAAAAATTTGACAATTTCCTTCTTAATCTCATCTATGACCCAGCTATCATTCAGCATAAGATTATTTAGTTTCCATGTCTTTGTATGAGTATGCAGTTACCTGTCATTGTTGAGTTCAACCTTCATTGTGTGATGATCCGAGAAAATACAAGGAATAATTTCTAGACTTTTAAATGTGCTGAAATTAGACTTGTGATCTGAGATGTGATCAATTTTAGAAGATGTTCCATGGGCTTATGAGAAGAATGCGTATTGAGTTTTGTCAGGATGAAATGTTCTGTAGATGTCTGTTAAATACAATTGTTCTATGGTGATGTTTAAGTCCAAAATTAATTTCTTTGCTTAATTTATTGTTGGAGAGTCTATCCAACACTGCCAAAGGGATGTGAAAATCTCCAACTATTATGGTGTTGGATGATATTAAATTTCTCATGTTTTTTAGGGTCTCCCTTATGAATTGAGGGGCATTCTGGTTGGGCACATAAATGTTAATAATTGGCATCTCATCATATTGAGTGTTTCCCTTAGGAAATATGAAGTGACCATTCTTGTTTTTCCTTACTTTTGTTGGCTTAAAGCCTGGTTTATCTGCAAATAAAGTTGCTACCCTGACTTTTGTCTGATTTCCTTTTGTCTTGATTACAGATACCCATCCCTTCACCCTGAGTCTATATTTATCCTTTAAGGTAAGATGAGATTCTTATATGCAGCAGATATCTGGCCTGAGTTTTTGTATCAAGTCAGCCAATCTGTGACTCTTAAGAGGACAATTTAAGCCTTTCACGTTAATTGAGAATATTTATACACCTGGTAACATTTTGGGTGTCAAGTTTTTCGAAAGTCCAATGGACAATTTAAATCTTTTGACCACTGAGGAAATTGGGTTTTAATCAAGAATTTCACAGTGAATTTACTTTGGTGGTAGATCATTGTGGTGGTCATTATGTAGGATGGGTCTGAGAATATCCTGAATAGCACATTAGGTTATGGCAAGTTTCATCAACGTGTGTATCATTAAAGTATTTAACGTCATCATAAATGAAGCTCAATTTAGCTACATACATGATCCTGGGATGAAAGTTGCTTTGTTTTGGGAGATTGAAGATTGATGACCATCCTCTTCTGGTTGAAAAGTTTCAGCAGAGAGATCTTTGGTCATTATAATACTCTTCTTGTAGGTTGTGATTTTCTTTCATCAGGCTGCTTTCAAGATTTTCTCCTTCACATTAAGTATGGTGAAGTTAATTACAATGTGTCTAGAAGATGCTTTATTTGGGTTGAGTTGCACTGGGGTTCTGAAACTGTCTGCTGTCTGAATTTCAGTATCTCTTGCCATGTTTGGGAAGTTGTCTTCAACTATCTCTCTAAGAGATAGTTGAGTAAGAGAGAATAGAGTATCTGTGGCTTTTGGACCATCCTCTTCTCCTTTAGGGATTCCAATGAGGCAAAAGTTTGCTCTTTTGGAGTGGTCCTAATATTCTCTCAGGGAGTAATTTGTTTTTGCTCTCTACTTCTCTTCCTCTTTGAGCATTTGGGAGTGTTCTAAAACTTTGAATTCAATGTCAGAGATCCTTTCCTCTGACTGCTCCATTCTGTTACTGAGGGATTCTTCTGTATTTCTCAGATCTTTGAGAGCTGCAAGTTCTTGCCCCAATGTGTCAAAATCTTTGATGATTTTCATCTTTGAATTCATTGAATTCTTGAGACAACTTTTGAATTGCTCCTTGAATTTCTAATTCCAACTTTACCTTTATCTGTTACTCTTATTTGCAATCCAAATTCTGAATTCGATTTCTGACATTTCAATGATTTGTTTTGAATGAGATCTTCTGTTGTGTCTCCTTTGTCATTCCTTGTAGGAGTTATCTACTCTGATTATTCGTGTTGCCTGAGTTCTTCTGCTGATTATTTTTCACCATTTCACTGGAGAAGCTGGTAAGATAAAATTGAATTCAGGACTCCTGGAGTTGTAATTAAGCATCCCTTTATCAAGGAACTGGGAGTGGTGATTACAGCTTTTCCCTTAGAGCTTTACAAAGGTCCCATTCAGTCCTACACTCTGAAACGCTGGGCACCTGATTGGTTTGATGGGGCTAGATGGCACTGACCTGTATTCAGTTAGTTTCTGTCCAATCCTATTGAATCAGTGGCTTTTGGTTGAAATCTTAGCTGTGGAGATATATAAGCAACTAAGACACCCCATCACCCCACAGGCAATAACTGGAAGAGGAGAATCCCACGCTCCTACTATAAAAACACCATGTTACAACCTTGGTAGGTCCCTGCCTGGGTGATCAGCCCATGTCAAGAGTTTCAATCCAGTTGTCCTGGCCAACACAAACACTAATCAGGTGGGAGAGTTCAAAAGTTCTTCAGCATCTAGGTAGGTGGTTCCACTGAAAACTCAAGTGTAACTCACTCTGGTGCTCTGTAGAATCAGAAAGACCTGTCCAGCAAAGTAGTCCAGAGTCAGAGGGAAATCAATGTCTCATCAGCCAGGTGACCACACTCTGCCACCAGCTGGCTGGGGAAGTGAAAGTCTGACTACCTCGGGGTTAGATGGAAACTGGGGAGTGTTCCACCTGAGCTTGTTCCAAACCAGAGGTTGACAAAACAGCAAATGTTTTTCACCCTCAGAAACCATGCCTCTGCTCCAGCTTCTCTGCTCCTCTGGTATCCCTGCAATGCAAGGTCTAGCTCCGTCTGACAGTCCACAGAATTAGGGATGTGGGTCTCTGAAATTTGGCCCTGCTGGGATTGCTCTATTAATGCTGCTGTTAGGTGGGAGTTTTCTCCACTTGGGTTCCCACACCACAGTGGTTCCCAAGCTTCCACCTGTTGTGCAGAAACCCAAGCCTATGCCTGCTGCTGAGTTGCACTTTCTCAGAGCCAAGCTAGATGCCTTCCCACCTGTGCCTTTCTGCATTGTTACCAGATTCACAATTACAGTGTAAGCTGCACTACCTCAGACCATGCAATTCCTAGTCTTAACAAAGAACCATAAATTTTGTGGTCTCTGCAGGGGTTGGGCTTCTAGACCACCAGACCAGGGTTAAGGGTGGACTAGGAGTTCAAAGTGACAGGGAAAATTTTTGTTCAACCTTCATGCCAAACAAGAGAATGCCCAGGTTCAAAGCAGAGACTCTCTACAGAGGGAGTCCTAGCTTCCAGCAACTCACTTCCCTGGGGTGAAACAAGAGAATCTCAGTTCACCACTCACTTGCAGAGATCCCACAGCAAGCAAGCAAGCATCTCTCTTGGGGGAAGGGACCGACACGTATCCTCTTTGGGGTGGGTTCTGTACCTGAAATTTGTTTCCTTGGAGTTGCAGCTTACTTCAGCAGAGAAGACGTGCGATTATCAATCTCTTCTCTCAGCTCAGCTCCCACTCTTCAGCTTTGTTGGGTTCTTTCTGGCCATTATCTCTCCCTCTGGATGGGAGCTTCTGTTGAACGCTGGCTTCAGTTGGCTATCAACCCCCCCTCCCTTTTGCTCTTGTTGAATGCAAAAATTGGAGTTAGGGCAAATAGACAACCTGAGGATTTAGCAGAATATAAGGCACATTGAAACAAAAAGAACAAACAAACAAAGACACACAAACATACACACAAATCAACAATCAAAAAAAAAACTTAAAAAAAAGAAACAAGAGGGAGGGTAATTCATGGGGCCACACCTACTGTGCATCTTAGAAGGGTACAGACAAACTTTACTAAATGCAGAATATAAATGTCTTCATATAATAACTGAGAAAATGCCAGGAAGGCTATATTAGTTTGATGAAAATAGTTCAGAATGTATATTAAACCAGCACCTTGATTGCACTATTATACACAGCTATGATTTAATAATAAATACAATTAAAAAAAAGAAAAAAAATTTGAATAGTCTAATGTAAGTACTCTCAGCAACCTTAAGAAGCAGGGAGGGGCTGGGTGCCGGTAGCCTAGTGGCCAGGGTACCAGCCACACACACCAGAGCTAACGGGCTTGTACCTGGCCCAGGGCCCACCAAACAATGAGAACCACAACCAAGGGTGCCGGCAACCCCAGCCACCTGGGAGGCTGATGCAAGAGAACCGTTCAGCCCGATAGAATTACAGGTTGCCATGATCTGTCACACCACAGAATTCCATTGAGGGTAACATAGTGAGACTCTGCCTAAAAAAACAAAGGGGGAGAGGCATGGAAAAAATAATAATAATAATTTAAAAAATTACCAGTAACTCCTACAAGAAATAAAAAAGTAAATAACTACAGAAAATCAAAAATAACAGGCAAAGAGAGAAAAAAGGCAAATATATATATATATATATCCATATATATATTTATAAACATACGACTATATGCCTTAAGGGTGGACTTTAGTAAGAATATATTGTTGCAATATATTTTCTGGACATGAGGTGGCACTGTGAGTGGTTACCAGACTTATAACTGTTTCCCAGTTTAAATTGTTCTTGGTGTTTGCCTGATTACCTACTTGGGCCTAGACACTGCCTTACTGCTGATTCCACCAATCTCAAAAAAATCTTCACAGGCAGATTTCACAAATTCTCCCTGCAACAGTTTCTGTGAAGTATGGGATATCCTGGGCCAGTTCGGGGTGTAGGACAACTATGGGTGAGACTCAAATCACTGTACATGGCCTGCTTGCAAAGTTGCCTGTGGTGACCACTATCTCCAAATTCCAAAACAATGGCCCCTTCCTATCCAGGATCTTTTCTGTCTGAGTGTCTCTCCTGCCACCTAACTGCAGTGGTACCGTCCCAGGCAGCACCCCACTCTGGCCACCTAATTCTGCTTGGGAGTCCACACTTCACCAATCTTTACACAAAATACCTAGTTTTCCCACGAATTGGGAACTGCACTCCTCCATGGTGGAGCTGGTTGTTGCAGCCACCACCCACTGCCACTGCAGACAGTGCATAGAACCTTTCCTGGCAGTCTCCGCAGCTCCGGATTACATTCCAAGTCCAGCAATCCACCATCTTGCTGCACACCCTGAACTGCTACTCCACATGAATATTCCATGCAGGGAATGATCTAGCCCACTCACTCTTACCTGTTGTTCCAGGAGAGCTGAGCTGCATGTTCATCCCGTCTGCCCATTTGGTAGAATTCTGATGTGAAGCCATCTGGTCCCTGACTTTTCTTTTTTGGGAGATTTGGTACATTTGATGCTATTTCAGTGTTTCATATAGGTCTATCCAGTGTTTCTAATTCTTTCTGGCTGAGTCTAGGGAGGTGGCATACTTTCAGGTATTGGTTCATTTCCAGAAGATTTTCATATTTCAGAGAATAGAATTTTTTATAGTAATCCCTGAATTTTTTTTTTTTCATTTCTGAGGTGTCTATTGTTATTTCTCCTCTACCATTTCTGTTTGATGATATTAGAGATTTTACTTTTCTGTTTCTGGTTAGATTAGACAAAGGCTTATCAATTTTATTGATCCTTTCAAAAAACCAACTCTTTTTGTAGAACTTCTGAATAAGTCTTTGGTTTTCAATTTCATTTAATTCTTCTGTAATTTTGGTGATTTCCTTTCTTCTGCTGGGATTGGGATTGGAATGTTCTTCCTTATTCAGTTGCTTGTGCTGTCCCATTAAGTTGTTGACTTCTTCTCTTTCTTTTTTCTTGATGAAGGCTTCCCATGTAATAAATTTCCCTCTTATCCCACAGGTTTTGATAATTTGTGTCTTCAGTTTCATTTTGTTCCAAACATTTGGTGATTTCCTTTTTAATCTTGTTCTTGACTCAGCTATCATTCAGCATAAGGATATATTGTTTCCATGTCTTTGAGTATGAAGATTCCTGTTGCTGTTGAGTTCAACTTTTATATCATGATGGTCTAAGAAGATACAAGGATTAATTTCTATTCTTTTAAATTTGCTGAGGTTAGACTCATGTCCTAAGATATGATCAATTTTGGAGTATGATTCATGGGCTGATGAGAAGAATGTATTTTGTTTTATTCAGATGAAATGTTCTGTAGATGTCTGTTAAGTCCATTTGTTGTAGGGTCAAGTGTAAGTCCAGTATTTCTTTGTTTAGTTTTTTCTTGGAGGATCTATCCAAAACTGCCAAAGGGGTGTTAAGATCGCCAACTATTATAGTGCTGGAAGATATCAAATTATTCATGTCTGTTAGGGTTTCCTTTATAAATCGAGGAACATTCTAGTAAGGCATAATGTTAATAATTGAAATCTCTTCATGTTGAGTGTTTCCCTTGACAAATAAGAAGTGACCATCCTTATCATTCCTTACTTTTGTTGGTTTAAAGCCTATTGTATCTGTGAATAAAATTGTAGCACTTGCTTTTTTCTGATTGCCATTTGCTTGAATTATAGATGTCCATTCCTTCACCTTGAGTCTATTTTTATCCTTTAAGATAAGGTGAGATAATTGTATGCAACCAATATCTGTGCTCAGTTTATGTATCCATTCAGCCAACCTTTGCCTCTTTAGAGGACATTTTAAGCCATTCACCGTAATTGAGAGAATTGATAAGCATGATAGTGTTTGGGGTGTCATGATTTTCAAATGTCTAGTGTACATTGTTATAAGCCATGTCATGTTTTTAACTGCTATAAATCATATTTTTTCAATTTAACTTCAGATTGTTTTTCTTACTATAGAAATATAACTGATTTTTACATATGTATCTTATATTCGGCTGTCTTTTTAATTCTACTTCTTTTAGGTAGAGTGCATATACATTTCTAAATAGATGCTCATGATATCTTCATGTAAAGTCAGTTTTATCTCTTCATTTTCTATATTTTTGTTTTTATTAAATCATAACTGTGTACATTACTGCATTTATGCAGTAAATCAGCACATTACTGCAATGTGCTGATTTTATATACAATTTGGAATGTTTAAACCACAACTAGGTATATTTTATGCTCACAGCAGTTGTAACTCAGTCCCAGCCCCACGGTGCCATGAGCAGGTGCTGTCACCAAGTGTACTGTCATGCGGAGTCTCTGTCTATGTCCTAGTCATGCTCACCTCGGGGCAGATGCTGCAGGGTGTATTTCAAGCTCACAGAGGCTAAGCCTCTGCCCTAGCCCTGTCCCACTGTGATTGAGTGCCAAAGCAGTAGTCTGCATCTCAGTCCCAGCCACGCCTCGCACAGGCAGGTACCACCACAGGCATACTCCTTGCTCATGGAGCCTGCATTTCTATACCAGTTCTGCTCCAGCCATAGCTGCCCCCAAGGTTGAGGCTAGGCTCCCCTCAGTTGCCAAGAGAAATGGGAAGTGTTTCTCCAAGATCCAACCTGGAGTGTAAGCCCTGATGCAGCCACTGTACTCTGTTTCAGGCCATGTTCCTCCCTCTCCTGCTTGACTCTCTCATTCCACAATCCCCACTTTACACCCACACTGCTGTTTTAGCACAGACTTGTAGCAGGCCAGTCCATCCCCATACCTCTCAAGGAAATGCCAAACACTCTGGACTCTGCAGGGGATAGGCTTTCAGACTGCACCGTGAGGGTGGAGGGGTGGCCTGGGAGTTCAGAATTGTGGGTAGAATATTTGTTGAATGTTATGCCAGGCAGGAGAATGCCTAGGTTCACAGTTGGGATCTCCCTGGAGAAGGCGTTCTGGTTTTTGGCAGCTCTCTCCTGTGGGACAAAATAAAAGGAGATCTGAACTTTGCTCGCTTGCTGCTCTTTTGAGGGAGGGGACTCATCTGCTTGGTGATGAGTTTTGTACCTATAGTTTGTTTCCTTGTGTACACAGCCTGCCTAAGCAGGGGTGATGTGCATTCCTCAATCTTCTTAGCTCAGCTCCTAACCATCACCTTTCTTGAGTACCTTCTGTCCTTTATCTCACCTTCTGGATGGGAGCCTCTGTGGAAAGCTGGCTCCAGTTGGCCATCTTGCCCCTTCCTGGGTTTTCCTGAAACCATGGTCTTTAAGCTCAGAGACTCTCATCTCTTTGGTTTAATTTGTTATTAAAGATTTATTTTGTATTTTGAAATTTCGTAAATTTCACCTTTATTTCATTGAGTTCTACTTCATATTTTCTTATGCTGTCTAGCTCTCTATTGACTTTTTCATTTTCTTTTCATTGACCTTCTTCTTCTTCTTCTTCTTTTTTCTACTTCAGAGTAATATGAGGGTACAAATGATTGGGTTACAATGTTTGTGTTTGTTAGGTAAGGCCCCTGTCGTAGTTGGATCCTGCACCCAGAGGTGTTCCATATATCCTTACATTTGGCCCATTAGGTGGGTACACACAAATCCTTTCCTCTCGCTTTTTCCCCCTCCCCTCTTCCACAACCTGAATTATATAAAAATTTTCTCCTGTGTGGATGTGTATTAGTTCATCAACTGATTTCATATTAATATTAAGTATGCTGAACACATGCTTTTCCATTCTTGTGATACTTTAATAAAGAGAATGAGCCCTAACTCTGTCCAGGTTAATACAAAAGATGCAAAGTTTCCATCATTTTTTTTATACTGAATAGTATTAAATAGTATACATACCCCACAGTTTACTTATTCATTCATGGGTTAATGAGAACTTGTTTGTTTCCACATCTTAGAAGTTATGAATTGAGCTGTGATAAATAATCTATTACAAATGTCTTTATGACACAATTTTTTGGGTTTTTTTTCTTTCTAGATAGATAGATACCTAGTAATGGGATTGCAAGATCAAATTTTAGGTCTATTTGGAGTACTTTGAGAATTCTCCATACTTCTTTCCAAAGATGCTATATTAGTTTGAAATACCACCATCAGTGTAAGAGCTTTTCCTTCTCCCCACATTTGTGCCAGCATCTACATCCTTGGGACTTTGACACAGGGGTTATTCTCACCTGCATGAAGTGATATCTCAGGGTTGTTTTGATTTGCATTTCTCTGGTGATTGGAAACGATTAATATTTTCTCATATATTTGTTGGCCATTCATCTTTTTTCTTCAGAGGAGGTTCTGTTCATGCCTCTTGCCCGGTAGTAGATGGGATTGTTTGCTCATTTATGGGTGATTAACTTGAGTTCTCTGTAGATGCTAGTTATCAAACTTTTGTCAGATTTATAACATGCAACTATCTTTTCCCATTCCAAAGGTTGCTTTTTTGATTTAATTGTTGTATCCTTACCTGTGCAGAAACTTTTTAGATTAATTAAGTCCTTTTTATTTAGTTAGTTTTTATTGTTGCATTTGCCACTGAAAGCTTCTTCAAAAAATCTTTCCCCAAACCAACATCATTAACAGCTTTGCCTTCATTTTCATTTACAATTTTTATTATTTTGTTTCTTATCTTTAAATATTTTATTCATCTTGAGTCAATTTTAGTATGGGGAGAAAGGTGTGGGTCCAGTTTTAGTCTTTAAAATGTGATTAACCAGCTTTCCCAGCACGATTTATTGAATAGTGATTCTTTTCCCTACTGCATGCTTTTGTTTAGTTTTTCAAAGGTCAGATGGCAATAAGAGACTTGTTTCATCCTTAGGTTTTCTATTCTCTTCCACATGACTATGTCTCTATTGTTGTACCAATACAATGCTAGGAATAGCCACTGGGAAGAATGTCAAGGAAGGCTCTGTAGACCAAGAAGACCGTTCCGTGGGAATGTGCTGCAATCCCTTGTCTGGCTGTCAGGAATCAATCACAATTCTCTTGTTTTATCATTGCCCTTTGGTTTCTGGTTACAAGTGGGCATGCCTTAAGGCACCACACTTGGTTGTTATGGTGACATTGGGTGGCATCTTCTGCATTGGACCCACCCTAGTCCAACAGCATGGCTTTCTTGTGGGGGGTATAGGTACTTCCACAGATCACCACATCTCAGATCCACACAATATTCTCCTACCAATTAAAGTCATGCAGTATCTGTCTTTAGTCCAAACTTCAAACCTCTCCCCCATGTCCCCCAGTAACCTACTATAGTACAGGGGCACAAGAACTCAGTCTGCGTGTCTGAGCCATTGATGTGCATCCCTATGAAATGCTGTCAAGCAGAGAACTCTCACATCAAACACTGCAGGTCCACTGCAGGTCCTCTAATGAAAGGCATGGGTCCCGCTCTCTATGGAAACCTCAGACTAGAGGATGCACTAGCTTGGGAGAGGTAGTTGCTTGCCAAATTCTCATCTCATTCTGTTCTCCCAGTTGCAATGTGTGGGCAAGATCCAGGGAATCACAAGTGTCTGAATGGAAGATAGTTAGCTCCTGGGCATCTCACTTTAATCTCCTTGAAGGGGAACCATGCAAGGAATGTCCAAGTTCTGGTATTATACAAATTCCCCCAACAATTCCATGGTCACTACAGTGCTTGGGTTTATAGGATTGGAAAGGCTTCCAAGTAACTTGATAGCCCACTTATCATCAAAGAAGTGTGGGAAGGAGAAAGAAAATTCCCTTTTTTTCCTTCACTGGTCTGTAAGCCTCTCTGGGCTTTATACCCACCTTTATCTTTTTTAAAAATCTTTTTCCATGATTGTCATTCATGAAGTGCCCTGTAGTCCTTGGGACTTGTCGCTTGACTTACACCTGATCTTTATCCCTTCTTTCCTCTTCTTTATTTGACACCCTCTGGGAAGGTCTGGCAGTGATGTCTGTAGTCAGCTATCTTACCCCCTTCAGGCATGTTTATTGTCTTGATTGCAGTGATTGATCATGTATTTTAAATATGTGTAATTTATTATTTGTCAGTTATCTTTCAATAAAGATGTTAAAGAAATGCACTGTTCACCAATAAATGCTCCATCACCTAAAAAGGATCTATAGTCTTTTGAAGTGAAGGAAAAATAAGAAGTTGGTGAGTGAGTAATTAGGCCATCTTAGCTCAAGTCTTGTTATTTTCATAAACTATCAATTTCTAAACTTTAGTTGTCTCATCCACAAAATGTAATAGGTATTTGTTGCGGCTTCTATTGAAGAGAGCCCTAATATATAATCAGAGTGATTTAGTAAAACTCTTAAGGGGTATCTAATACATAAATGTTTAGAACATTACCAGGTAGGATTGACAAAAGCACCTTGAGAAACAGGTCATTCCATCTTTCAAATGCAATAAATTCCATCCATTTACAACTTAAACATTAATTGAAATGTTTGCAAAAAAATCAATAAAAGCAAGCTAAAAATAAGTTGCAGTTTAATTAGAAAACTGAGTGAAATACCAATAAAAAAATTGGGGGAAATAGTAAAAATCTAAAAAGATTGTATACCTAGATTGTTTTGTAAGTATTTAAAATTTCTCACTTCATTTATAGGAAGTAAATCTGGAAATCCTACATAATGCATTATGCTATAATTTTTTACACAAAACATGCCATGGATGTACAGGAAGTGAGTTCTCACACAAATAGATGTGCTTAGCCCTACAGCAAAAATTTGAGAAATGAATGGACATGCATATTTTAATTGAAAATAAAATATTTAAGATATATATGTATATAAACAAATTAAAAAACAAAGACCATATGATTCTCTCAATTGATGCAGAGAAAGCTTTTGATAATATCCAGCATACCTTCATGATTAGAACATTTAAGAAAATTGGCATAGAAGAGACATTTCTTAAACTAATACAAGCCATCTACAGCAAACCCACAGCCAATATTGTATTGAATGGAGTTAAATTGAAGGCATTTCCACTTAGATCAGGAACCAGGCAAGATTGCCCGTTGTCTCCATTGCTCTTCAACATTGTAATGGAAGTTCTAGCCATTGCAATTAGGGAAGAAAAGGCGATCAAGGGCATCCACATAGGATCAGAAGAGATTAAACTTTCACTCTTCGCAGATGACATGATTGTATA